>JASGAU010368134.1:0-19481 GCA_030220045.1 Australoheros facetus
AGAAAGCATAGGTACTGAGAAGTGGTCTGTGGTCCCCACCTGCAGAACCACTCCTTTATTTAGTGTGTCTTGCTAATTGCCAATAATTTCCACCTGTTGTGTATTCCATTTGCACAACAGCATGTGAAATTGATTGTCAATCAGTGTTGCTTCCTAAGTGGACAGTTTGATTTCACAGAAGTTTGATTTACTTGGAGTTATATTGTGTTGTTTAAGTGTTCCCTTTATTTTTTTGAGCAGTGTAACAATTTTTGTATGGTGTATTATTCAAGTCCTGCAAATAAAATCAAGGTTACTCTCACATGCAGTTGTGGTCAGAAGTTTATATACACTCATCATGTGGATGAATGTCAGTGGAATGATACATCTTTGATGACTTTAAAAAACGAGTTGGGTGCACAAGTTTGAATATTTTTTTGGATTTTCTCTAATCCACATGGGGTAAAATAAATATACATACACACTTATATATATACATACACCCCCACTAATATTTGGTTAAATGTCTCCCAGCAAGTTGCAATTTGAACAGATGCTTTTGGTAGCCATAAACAATCTCCAGCTCTTCTCTGCAGGATCGGTGGAGTTACCTTAAATGGGTTGGTTTCCTCATTTAACCGTCCAGCTGTTGATTGAGGCGAAGTTGATTAATTTGGAGGCAGTCCTCCTTCTTCATTATTCCATCAACTGTGTGCAATGTAGTGCTCTCATTGGCAGCAAAACAGGCCCAGATCATCATGATGCTACTATCACCATGCTTCAGAGTTGTACAGTGTTCTTAGGTTTGAAAGCCCCACCTTTACTCCTCCAAACATCCCTCTTGTCATTGCTTAATCTTTGTTTCATCTGACCATAAATCTTTTCTCCACAAGGCTTTTGGCTAATCCATGTGGGCCTCCTTCTCATCTGAAGGTAACACTTTAGGTCTTCTTCCTGACCTTGGCAAAGTTATGACACATCCAAATAACTTGTACTTACGTACACAAATGTTTAAACTGTAACTTTGTTTAATGTTTGAACTGACGGTCTCTGAATCTGCAATTGTTTAGAAATGGCTCCAGGAGACCTTCCCAACTTGTGTAAATCTACAATTCTCCTTCTTAATCTTGCTTCCTTGGACTTTCCCATTGCTGTGAGTACTGGTCAATCCAATGAGTCAATTCTTTCTATGTTGGCAAAGAGAAACTATCAGTTGTATTCCATCATGACCACTCACAAGAATAGGCCTTGGCCTTGTCAGGTTGAAAGACATTGTAGGACCTTCAGCACCACCTATTAAAAGATTTAAGTGAGTGTATGTAGATATTTGAGCTTGTATGTTTACTTCTGACCCTGTGTGGAGTTGAGAAAATGTAGTTTCAGGGAGTACTGGCTCAGGTTAGACCTAAATGAAGCAAAGGTAGCTGCTGCAAGTTTTAGACACATCGCTGACTGTGTCATGAACATAAGGAACCTGAAAATATATATTCAGGAAAGCAGCATTTCAAGCAGAACATATTTGTATATGTGATTTGTATGGGTGTTTAATTTTATTTATATGTTAGTGTTCATGTTCAAAGTAAATACTTAGAATACAAAATACAAAACTTGAATAAAACTTGCACCAGGAAGGGCTCCCAGTGTAAAACAAAACAAAACAAAACAAGTAATAGTTAAATATTTTAATGTTATGCTACTTCCATCTACTCAACTATATTTATTCTTCCATCTACTACTTCCATCTACTCAACAAAAGGTGTCTAGCATATTAATATTGTACTATGTGCTAGACACCTTTTTTTTTAAAGCTTTAGACTGTAAAATATAAACCTGATAATATATTATGCTATAATATTATAGATAAAGCTACCCAGCAGTATATACAGCACGTAAAGTCAACATTAAAGTGATACATTAATTAATCAGTCATTATAACGTAGTGTATGTGATTCTGAATACTTCAGGCACTTTAAATGTACATTATTACTTTTACTTAATTATATAAATACTTGATTTGCCACTTTGTAAAACCGTTATTTAAGACAAAACTGCTTTTCATGTATTAATATTCATGCATTAATATTCAGATTTCTTGTGGATCCCGCTCCTGTGGACCCACGCTCCTGCGTGCCCCCCATGCCTGTGGACTCTGCTCCTGTCGACCACCACTCCTGTGGACCCACGCTCCTGCGTGCCCCCCGTGCCTGTGGACTCTGCTCCTGTTGACCACCACTCCTGTGGACCCACGCTCCTGCGTGCCCCCCGTGCCTGTGGACTCTGCTCCTGTGCAGCCATTGGGGACTAAACGCCGCAATGGCTTTATTTTGAAACTCCAGGCGGAAGCCCCCGTGAGCCTACCTAGCTTGGCAGCGAGCCTCGTTGCTGCTGCTGGAGCTGTTCCGTGCAGGACTTTCTCTTCCATCACTTCCTTCTCTTGAGCAATGTGTGGTGAGGAAGGGGGGTGTGAGGAGCGCGACTCTTCGCTGCTTCGCGCGGCTCAGGAGCCATGGCGGAGCGGGTACTGAGGACGAACCAGCGGCCGGAGCACGGCGGGTCACCGGGAGCGGCTGAGCAGACGGGGAAGGACCCGCGTTATTACCTGCAGCGGGGCCACTACAACTCCTAATGACGGAAAGCGATGGTGACGCCCGCTGAACTTTTCCGCACATCTTCAGCTCTGCTCTCGCACGGCCGTTTTAACTTTTCACTAACGGACAGCTGTCGGATCTCGATGGTTTCGTAGCGACACGGAGTTTGTTGTGCTCTTCTCTTCTTCCAGGACGCTGTCCCGTAAAGCCATCTGCCTCGCAGAAATCTGGCTTGCTGTCCAGCAGTAAGCTCGCAAAGCGCCTCCTTCATTTTTCAAAGCCGACTCAGTAGAGGTTAACATGGGGGCAAAGCAGAGCAGCCCCACTGCTAATCCAGCTGCTAACGGACGGACCAGAGCCTACTCCGGCTCGGACCTGCCCTCCAGCACGTCCGGCAGCAACGGTGGCAGGACTGCCGCACGGGGGGTGAGGTACCACGGTGCGTCCGGAGCCTCCGGAGCCAGCACCAGCCAGCAGCTCGGAGCCAGGGCCAGGTCTGTGGGGGGCTCCAGTGCCAGACCCCACTCTGGAATTAACATTCCAAACAGCGGCGGAGCCTACAGCTCCCCGGAGTCCGGCGGCAGCAGCCCGGAGGAGGGGGCGGACAGGGAGCGCTCGGGCGGAGGGCACGAGGGTCCCCGGCTGTTGATTGGATCGTTACCAGCACACCTTTCGCCTCATTTGTTCGGAGGTAAGAGGACAGATCCGCTCCGCTGCGGTGACACTGACACACCACTGTTTACAGCAGGGAGCATGGGGGTCAGGGCCAGTCAGACCGGTATTCCCAGAAAAGCGACATTAAAACCAACCGTTACTACATGAGACTGTCGAGGAGCACAACACGGTGATGATGGGTCACACTTCCGAGCACATCTCCTTATCTAAACTTTACAAGACTAAAGAGAAACTGATGCCTCCTCTTTTCAAGAAAACGACCCCCAAACTAAACACGATAGACAGTATTCATTTATCATACTCATCAAAGTGGTACTTTTTTAATAGTCAGAAATGAAAGTAAAAACACTGCAGTCTGGCCTCAATAATGCCCAGAGCCGGACTTTATTTGAGCAGGTATTTTTTTAAATATATACTCCATGGTCAGTTTTGTTTCCCATAGCCAGTTTTCTTAATGAAGTGGTCAGGAGATTAATTTTGGCCTGAGAATAAATCATGACGTTATCTGATAGTGTGTGCAGTCCCACACACTTTTCTCTGGAGTGACTTTTGAGCCTTTATTATTGAACAGGAAGTTCAATAACAATGAAGTTCAATGAATAAAAAGATGCACTAATAAGTGAATCCAAAAGTTTTGTTTACATGGAGCATTAAGTCCATTTTGTAGATCATAGTGGAGTCAGAAAGGAGGATTATCCAAGATATACTCATTGTGTGATGGTTGTCGATCACAAGTGGTTAGCCCGTACTGTCTGTGGGACCTGCTGACACAGCTAAATCACCTAGACTGGCTGAGCTCTGTCAGGTAAGACTACAAACCATCAGCAGATTCCTGCTAAAGAACAGCTAGCTGGAGCTTGATTGCTAACATTATTGCTAGCAAACTTCATTGACGGTGTAAAAGATGTATGCAACCATATCCTGTTATTATGAGTCAAGCTGAGCGTTTTGCTTTTGCCATCTTTGGTAAATGGACTAGTTCTTGTAGAGTGCTTTCACACACATTCATACTAACACTTTTTTCACATCTAAGTGCTTTCTATCTAACATTCACCCTCCAATGAACACATCAGGAGCAACTCGGGGTTCAGTATCTTGCCTGAGCATACTTGGGCGTGCAGACGGGAGCAGCCAGGGATTGAACCACCAACCTTCTGATTCGTAGATGGCTTGCTCTACCTCCTGTGTTTTGAAGACAGATGTGAGGAGGAGGGATGGCTCTGACTGTGAAACCGCACAGTCAGAGATGTTGAAGCTGTGTCCGTCTTTCAGAATGTCTTCGGTAGGATGACCAGTCCAGGCAGGGTTCTAGCCAGAAAAAAAATCACAGGCCAGCGGTATTTGGTGAGGGGTCCCCTCAGCACCGAACGACCGTTTGCTAGTAATGGCTGTGCCTGCTAGCAAACTGTGATGATACACCACAGGTGTGGCATCATGGGGCCCCTGGAAGAATACTGGTTTAAGGTGTTTCTGTGTTGGCTTGTCTTTTCAAACCTGGAGGTTTGTGGCACAACCTGGAGCACAAGTTGTGTTTGAACATGAGCAGCTGAACAGTGTCATTAATAAGCCTGTTTTATGGGGTAAAACAGCACCTTATTTTTAGGCGTAACTTTGGTATAATGATAATAGAAAATACAGTTTTACCAACGGAAATGAGGATTATCTGATCAAAAAGTGATCCACGCTCAGCTGGTGGTGTGTATGTGTGAGTGTGTGTGGGGGGTGTCAAAGCACACAGGCAGCGATGGGGATGCTGGCCCCTGAGTGAGCAGCTCCTGCTGGCTTTAATAGCATTCATTGGTGATGATGATGATGACTCATTAGAGCCAAGCGTTAAGATAAACAGCGTGAGCCTCTGTGTGAATGCTCTCTTGTTGATTTCATTGATCTGCTCTGTGGGCTGAAGTGACTGATCATCGATCGCTTCACAACCTGAGACTGATCAGGGAACTGGGGCACAGGTCAGACACAGCTCAGCACGGCGTACAGAGGGAGCTGATCGTCAGTGCAGGTGAGGATTGGCTGGTTGGTGCTGTGAGTCAAAGATCCTTATGAAAATAATTCACACGGTGGAGCAGATCATCCAGCACGAGCACAGTAAATGTGTTTGTATCTGTTTGCAGAACCAAGACAGAAACGCTTGAGTTCATTTGGGGAAAACAATAACAATTTTCCTTCTCCTGGAGTGCGTTCAGCAGCAGGCGGTTGGAGCTGCAGTCAGCGCGGACAGTTTCCATTCGAATATACTGTAGAATAACCAGAAGGTGTATTTTACTAGTGCTATTTGCTAATATTTGTTGTTGTATATGTTGTCTGTCAGAATGGTGACAGGTAATATGGCACACTCACACGCTCAAATCCTCACAGAATCAGAAGATGTTAAGACAGATCAAACGAGTCCAGGCGAAAGTAACCTCAAGTAAAACCAGCGGGCTGTCTGATAAAAATACGTCTTCAGGAGAGATTTAAAAGGAGTCCCTGACTCAGCCAGTCTCATGTCCTCAGGCGGGCCCGAGGGCTCCGGCTCACACGCTCTGATGAAAGACCTCTGCCTCAGGACTACGCGTCGTCTTCTGTGTGAGGTCAGAACTGTAGCAGTGAAGGAGGCCACGGAGAACTTTAAAAAGAAATAAGAAAATAGGCTTTTAAATAATAACATGCTCTCAGGTCTTTGTTGACATTGAGAGTCGGAAAGTTTAATGTCTGTGATGTAAATAGATAAAAAAAAAAAAACCTGAAGTTCATGTAGCTGAAAACATTGCTGCTATTAAGGAGCATGAAATGCTCTCTGTATGTTTATCAGTTTACCCATAAGAGCCCACAGCCCTTTCTCCTTGAAGGAAAATGTATTCAGTTTAAAAAAAAAAAATTAATGAAAAACTACCTGAAGAAACTTTCCAGAACATTTGAAACTATGACACCCGTGTCACACCAGGTTCTTCATAGAGCCTGTCTTTGAAATGGATATATGCGGTTTGTTGCGCCACAGTTTTCAGGTGATTCCAGGTGATTTCAGCCGTTGCTGTGGCTCTGCAGTCACGTGATGAGTGCTGAGCCCCGGAGGGCAAAAACAGCAGCAACTTGATGGTCACCTGACAATTTGTAGAAGTAAAAGCATAATAAATTTTCATTGTTTCATACTACAATTATCAGGTCACCTCTGAACAGGTGGAAAAACTGCAGCTCACGTTAAACATGGAAACAACAACCTTATTTCACCCTTTGTGGCAAAAACAGGTACAACCAGGTTATGAAGGAGGAGATGCTCGCAGCTGGTGATTATGATATCATCTGGAGGCTGTTGTGCCCACCCCTGCTGACAATACACATACTCTGAGCTGCAGCTCCAGCAGTGGTTCAGACTGTGGCAGGTTTTTCCAACAGTTCCCATATTTCATTTGTGATCACGTGTTTTTTGGCATCATAAAAACACGAGTTGAACGTTTCGTGACACAAATGGATGATATGTGGGCTGCAAAAAAGAATGTGGTGTTTACCTGCTGTCACAGGTGCTAATTTACACCTTTTATAAGAAATCCCAAATTTTTAGTCATAGGGAGAACGTCCTGTTGTTGTATCGGGAGAATTAAATTGATTTATTTCGCTTCTTTGGACTCATATTTTGTCGTGCAAGAGAGGAGAAAGTTGAACAGAAATCTAAACAGCACGCACTGTGTGGTGATCACTGCTTTCTGCATAAGCTTGGCTCATCTTCAGTGAGTCTAAGCCAGCCGCCTTCCCACCAACTTCCTACTGTCTTCACTTGAATTTGTCTTTGGACAGCTTGTGGCAGGAGGGAAACAAATCATTTATTCACCACAAACGGTGCAGTATGAAACTCTGTTCTGTAAAACTTATGAACCAAACATTTACCAAACCAGATTTTATACTCTGTACTTAAATAAACACATTCCTCACAGTACCTTTAGTCTTTATTTATTCGTTGGCATTGTATGTGAGTGCAAGTGAGTGCGTTTACTAAAACAAACACATTCATGCACAGGGCACCAAACACACACGTGGCAGGTTGCGTGCACAGGTTGTTAATGTGAGTGCGAGTCAGCAGACAGGAGTGTAATAATTAACTCGGCTTGTTAAGTATCTTTCATCTATAATGCTGCATGCATGGATCGGCGGTGCGCACACACACACACATGCACATTTAAATTTGTCTGCAGGCTGTGTGAGCAGGTGGCCTGATGGCTTTGTTAAAGGTGCTGGATCTTAATTTAAAGAGCAAGCTGATGGAAATGCCACAGAGCAGCTTTGCCACATTCAACCCAAGCTCTAAGTGAATGGGTCTGTTTTTTGAATTGAATTGTGTTCAGTGCTGAAGGAAATGAAACACAAATGAGAAATATAGCTTTAGGTTACCTGCTTTAAATGGCTTCTACAATGACCTGATGAGCAGCATAACAGATATAGACATAGAGAATTCATTTATCTATAAAGATGGATCTAGCCACCATGACATCACCCACTGCTTCTGGCCTCTGCTTGTTGACGCGTCATTGCTGGTGTTTTGGCTTCTCCATCTTGGATTTTTGAGCCAGAAATGCCCATATTTAAATAAGAGGATGAAATTAGATAATTCTGTCAAGTCTGGTTATTAAACGACATTCATAACAGTAACAGACTAATGATGCATTCACACCAAATGCCTTATTTGCCGTAATACAGTCTTGTTAGACTCACAAATATTCACCCCTGAAAGCCAGCGGGGCGAGGAGGTGTACTACTTTGCGTAGACTTTGTATGAAATTGTACTGCACCAATACAATATTTACACACCATAAAAAAACTAGAACTGCACTCACTGAAACTAAAGTAACGACTTCTTGTAAGGTCTGTACCGCGCAGAAAGCTGTGCTATTTTTCAGAGAATTCTATTAAAAATGCTCCAAAGGCACCAACAGCACAAACGCAGTTGAGAGGTCCAGTACAGTGACTCAGATTAGCAAACCTCAGCCAGCTACAGCTGCTCATATCAACACACGTCTGTCAAAGTGGCCACACCCACTAACTTTAAGCCTTAATTAAGTCCAAAGGGGTGATTTAGAAATAATTCAGCCCCCGTACAGTTGTCACGAAGGGGGAAGTTAGCGAGAGTCCAAACCTGTGTTTTTTTTGCCCAGTTTATTTGGTATAATAGTTTGTGAATTTAAAAGGTTGTTTCCCCTGAAATACAATCAGCTATTACGATAGTTTTGAATTATCGCCCTAGTTTTTCAGATCCCATAATGCGTTTTGGCATTAATTGTAATCATCCAGAAAAGCTTTAAAGATGGTCAGGCTCACACTGAGATCAATCCATAAATGAGCCTCTTCCAAGCAAGCAGATAAAGGCTGCAGGTTGCAGTTCGAATGCCACGTACTGGGTCCTTGTTGATATGCCAACCAGCGAAATGATATATTGCAATCTGATCTCAATTCAGGCACAATCAAGATAACAAAAACTAACAAGTGAAATGGAGCTGGTTTCTGCCTCTATCCCGAATAGTAGTTTCATGGTGCTCACATAGATTACATAGAAATGATGGATAGTTTAAACTTGATTCTTCCTACTGGTTAGCAGGGGTTTTAAATAGAAATCTATGTGACACTAACTCTACTTCTTACTTAATTTATGACTTCAGTAACCTCTTTCCTGGTGAGGCTGTGGTCTCAGTTGCTAGTTTGAAGCCTAATTAAATACAGCGTAATGAAGCCAAAAAAGAGAGGATTAAACAGGAAGTGCTTCATCTTGTGACTGATGCCAGTACCCCTATATGGGCAAGGAACCAAATATGGTAACTTCACTGACATACGTCGCTCTGACTGCCATAAGGTAGCGTGATGAAATCCTTGGACACGTGGTCAGACTCCACACTGGTGCAGTGGGTCCTGGGTTCCTCCTGGCGTGCAACAATGAGGATGAGGAGGATGTTATTCTCCCTCCTCCCTCGGGGTCATGGCCTGGCAGCTCCATCAGTGGAGAAACTCAGCTGTACTCAGGTTGGCAAGGCCAACCTTTCCAGGTGAAATGGAGTGTTTCACAGCCTCCATGTACCAAAAAGTGCCAAAAGGCAGCTCACTTATATAGTCACCCTGCCCCCAGCCTATCAGGCTGAGCTGTTTCAAAAACATGGGTCACATGCTGGATATGCATCTTCCGCTGTTTGCTAGCCTCCTGCATAGTGATTGCTGCCTCTCCAAACAACACCCTAGCTCATAATGGCTCGTTTGGGGAACCATAAGGGCCTGCTTATCCTGGTCAGGCAAGCTGGAGAGACTGAGCCATAGTGATCTCTCCCCTGCCACAGCCCTGCTTCAAGGGTCCTACTTCCCAGCTGCCCATACAGCAGGTGTCTTACCAGCAGAGTCTGCAGAGACAGGAAGTCTTCCTCTGCTGTGGCTGCCATATCTAGCAGCGGTCGAAGTAGAAACTGTGGTGGATGCCAGAGGCTCAGCAGGCAGCACTCATGCAGATCTCTGCCCTGAGCACTCTGGGGACTTGTTCACTTTTCCCTCCTCCCTTCAAGAAGCAGAGGGAGGAAGATGTTTCCTCAAATTCCCCTCTAACCTGTGTTATGGCCACCAGTGTCCTCTCCATTCACAGTCAAGGAGGAGCACAAATTTCCTCAGTGCGCCCCGATTTATTCACCTCTGCTCAAAGCACTGTGGGGTCAGTTGTACCGGAACAGGAAATGACTCTATATTTCTATTCCAGATATTCATATTCCCATGCCTTGAGGCAACTGTTTGTTGTGATTTGGCGCTCTATAAATAATAATTATTTGAATACTTGAATTGGCACATGGAAGAAATAATTTGAGAATGCCGGGTGTGGGGCCCAGGGGCTGTTATAAAGCAGGTCCAGGGGCACCATGTGCTTAAAGTGATTGGTCTGTCTCAGACAGACGTGGTTTCAGAGTTGAAGCTGTTAAAGCTGCAAAGCGTGAGCTGAAATCATAAAACCCTATGATTAAGAATGGGATGTCACTTAAGTTCATATGCGTGTGAAGGCGAATGATTGAATTCTTTTGGCAGTATAGTGTAGCAGTACAGTTGACTAGGCCCAAGCTGAGAAACTGGATTTTAGGACCTTTGAAGGACTATGTGGGCAATCAAAGATATCCCGTCTGCAACTCAGCTATTCTCCTGCTTCTTCCTGTTTGCCTGTGAAAAGCAATTATAGTGGGGGTCAAAGGTCTTAAATATTGCACAGGGTTGTAAATTCTTTGATCTCTTTACAATAATAGAAACACAGGTTGCTACAGTGCATTTGTATGGCTGCAAAAACCCATAACATCCAGTCTCACCTTTGCAATGTTATGATATGTTATGATGAGTGATTTATTGTGTTTTTTTTTTGAATTTGGTCGAACACCCGCAGAGGATATTAATCAGCTTTCTGAACATAACACTGGATATGAAACAGGCTGATATTTATGGTATTTTAAAGATGAAACCTTGGAAGTCTTGCTAGATATTAAGTAGTGCAGGACGGCTTTGTATCAGTGAATCTACAAGACCTGCAAAAGTGAAGCAGGTGCATCATTACACTGAGGCCAGGCTGCAAACAGCAGATGCAGCATTTGTCCTTGTTTGACCTTTGGTTAAACCGTGCGGTCTCTCTGCTCCTGTCTGGAACTAGAACTGTCCTATCTGGAATAAAGGCTAGTAGATGCTGTCAGTGGGTATTATAAAAGGTTCAATTTGTGGTTAAGCATTTGAAAAATGTGTTTATTAATTTGTAATTTAGATTCAGTGAGGCTAAATGTGGCTGAAGCAGTTAGAGGCTGCTTGACAGTGAGGAGGGTTCAGCTGCTTTCAATCAGTTTAATATTCTTTATACTTTGTTCCATGTGGATGATTCCTAATGACGTCATTGCAATTTTACAAGTTTACTTAAGATTTTAAGACCTACTTATGATCCAGCTTATGTAAAACAGTTGACTCTTTCTACTCACAACACATTCTCATTCCTTGATGTGGTAATAATGCACAAATTCTCCTTTGGGGTCAATGGCCTGATGCACGGACAGTATTGGCTGCAGAGGGATGAAGGTCCAGTTGTCCCTCAGAGGTGATAGTTTGTCAGGACCTTTGTGTTTTGAACTGTGGCTTTGTTAGACCGCAGTTCCTAAATCTAAGAAATGAGTTTTGAGGTTTAGTTACTGAAAAGTACTTTGATAATAAAAACTGTTTAGTTAGGATTAGGTGAGGATCGTGATTTAGGATGAAATATACCACTTGACAACAGTAACCCTGCTTGCTGAAAATTTGTAAGTTGGGTGTGACCGCTTTATCTGATCAATGCCAAATCCTGCTGGATCAAGGCACAAAAGCCAGAGGATAGCCCCTCCAGCTTTGACAAAATGGCCCTGATACCTGGGTAATGTATGCAAGCTTGTTTATGCCACAGAAAATGTTTTTTTGGCCATTCATAACCTAAAATTTCAAGTTAGAGTTCTCAAAATTTGCTATACACTAGTAGCTCACTGATGCCGTCCCTACCCGATTTTGAGTGCATGTGTTTGTGCCATCTGCTTCCAGGTAACAAGGAAATGACATCATTCATGGAGATTCCTGATCGGCAGAGCTAATTAGAAATTTTTAGTAACTGACTCAAAATTTTGAGAGAACAACTTGAAATTTCAAGTTCTATATGGCAGGGTTTTTTCAGTGGCAGAAACAAGCTTCCATAGGAATGAGAATGGATTGAAAAGGAAAAAAAAAACAGCTCTAGTTTATGTTTTTGAGGAGCCATCATATTCCAGAGGCTTGAAATCACTGCTGTTTGGGGCAAACTGCTGGTGTCTGAGATTTGCACAGGGTGTTCTTGGGCATGTTTAGTCAGGACATCTTTATATTTTTAACACTCTGGCTGCTGTTAACATCGCGGGCTTACTGTTATTAAGGGGCACTGCTAACAGCATTAGGTTTTGTGGTCAGTATATTTTTTTATCAGTTTATCAGAAAGACTAAAACTTTCAGATGCTCCTTTATTTTCAGCGGTCACCACAGCAGGTAGCGCCGCGTGTTTGATTTAGCAGATTTTTATGACCGATGCGTTTCCTGACAGGAAGGGATTTACGTCTCCTCCTGGAGCCAAAGTGGGGATTTTTCGCTTGTTAGGCAAAAGTGTAAATCACTATACTATGGAGCCACTAATTATTCTTATTATTAATTATTTTCTGTTGGATGGTTTGTGACGTTTTTGCATTTTTGTAACAGACAGTGGAGCTGTGAGCACTTCTTTGTTTGGGTGTACGATGATAGAGGGCTACAGCAACCATTGGTGAACGTGCCCTCTCTAATACTCAAAAAAATCTTGTTCTTTTCATGAAGATAAGCTTGAGTTTCCCATCAGATCACTCTGTGACAGTTCCTTGCCTTAGCTAATGAAGTGGCAGCAGATGCTTTTTAAAAAAAAAACAATCCCTTTGATGAAAATCAGCAAGAGACTTCTTCTGCTCTGAGACTGACAAAAGAAGCTGGCTGATGTGGTCCATCTGCAAAGCAAGGATGGATTTGTTGCTCATCTATTTTCTGCAGAGATCTGAAGCCAGATTGGAGCTGGCAAAGAGGCCGGTGCAGACAGAGAGCAGTGCTGACACTTACTTTTTCCCCTCCTTCTTTTTTTTCTCGTTATTCATGCACAAGGACACAGTGATCTGAATCCTACACACTGTCCTCCCGAGAATGATAATAATGTGTTACTGGAGAAATGTCCAACAGGTCAGTGTGAGGTTTCAGATGATTACGCACCACAGCGGCTCAGTTCTGTGGTCAAGTCAGTACGGGTTAGTCGAAATCTACCTTGATGAGATAAGCCAGCGGCTGCTTAACGTGCTTTCTTAATCTGTGTCTTCATTTGAATACAGCAGCAGATGTGTTTTGGAGTCTACCTGCATGGATGTGACGTCAGCCACAGCCTGGATTTGGGTTTGCTGCTCACTTCTTACATTGTACAGTGGACTTTCTTTGACCCATTGGAAAGGTGTGGGTGAGGAGACTTCTGACACTCCCAGATCATCCAGCAGGATTTTGATCTGAGTCCTCTTAATAAGTAAAAGGTTTATGGAATAGATATGTACAAGTGTGAACAGCAAGTTTAAATAGTGAAAACTTGAGGGTATTATTTTATGTCCTGTGGTTTATTGCTACGGTACATCACAGTGATTCTGTACCTGTCACACTGGTTTGAGTTATTTTTATAACTCTCCCATTTTTATTAGCTCACCTGTTTTGAAGAAAAAGATGAGCTATTGTCATAAGTGTGGCTGCGTTTCTGTTTGTTCCACAAAGATTTTGCGGTTGGCCATAACTCGACCTGAAGGTAAAGATCAGAGGTCAAGTTTTCTGAAAATCTTTTGAATGCGAGACCTCAGTGATGTAATCTAGGATTTTCAAATTCATCACAGAGCAGGAGAAATGCTTCATGCATTATTCAGCTTTCAGGAGGTCATATGTTAAATGAACGGTGCCTACATGATGTTCGTAAGCACTGTTCCTCCTTAATTTCATTCTGATTAATATTTACAATGGAAACTGTCCATGATATGCCTAATTACTAGAGTTCTTTAAAAAATGGATTTTTAAAAAAGTGTTTTAAGCACTTTGGAAAAATGCTCAGCTATAAAAAAGGCCGTCAGTGTGAAATCATTTGGAAAGATTGCAGTAAAGACTGGACTTATTTTTTTTGTTAGGAGGTATACTGAAATAAATACTTAATAATCAACAGACCTGTAACATTTTACTAACATACACTTGCTGTATAAACAATAATATTATAAATCTAGAGGCGTTGACCACTATTATATTAATCTAGTTACTTATTTAACCCCCTTTTTTGATTTTGAAATCTACTAACTTTTCCCCAGAATCTAAAACAGCTGAGTGCGGGCACCCGCTCAGCGGTGCTCCTGCTTTGGAATGGTTTATTTCTGAAAGGACTTGGACCAGGGTTTGCTAACATTACCTGGTAGCTTAGCACTTCACCCTCTTCTTGTGCAAATATGGTAAATTCTGGCTCCAAAAAGCCAGCAAGGCAAAACACAAATGCTGAGTTGAGACATGATGATTTCTGGTATTTCACAATCCCAGAAATTCTACCAATTCTATTTCTGGTACTTTCTACCAGAAATTTTTATTATCAAACCTAGTATCATATCCTTACAAAACAGCTGGATTCTTGTGAGATATACTAGACTGACATCACATAAGGATCCATCTGACTGGGCCTCAAGCTGTGAGTTATAGTTAAAGCATCTTATGAAGAACTACTGGCCAGAGAGGTTGCAATTGGTGTGACATACTAACTACACAGCTAGCCAGTCTGCCATGAATAACTTTTGTCAAATAATTCTGCCTTACAAATTGACCAAAACCATTTAAAAAAAAAAAAGAGCTGATTTTCACAGTTTTATGGTAATGACTATGATCTGCTAACATCAGCAGCACTCAGCACAAGTCTTGAGCCATTATCACATTAGCCTAATCAAACCAAAGTTAGCCGTTTTAAATGTTCGGGGTGGAGCATTGCTACAGCACATGCAGCTGTTACAGTCCTCCAAAAATCATTCAGTTCTGTGGTGGGATCTCATGTCAAGCTGCTTTTCTAAGTTTACAGTGGGATTATTTGCATCCTGGCTTTTCCTTGTGTTGAACACCAGAACACATTATCTAACTAACACTCAATAACTCCATAAACAACACAGTTTATTTTTTCTCCAGAGTTTACACTCACTTTTCTCCAGTACATCTGACTACAGTACGCCAGAAAAGGCAAGCACAGTCTTGTTTTCAGGATTTTAGCTTTGACTTGATACCAAAGTATTGCCTTTCCTAAATTTAGAAGTTAGAAATGCTGGCTGGCTGAGAGCGAGCAACTGCTAACCTCTCAGTCTTTAAAAAGCTGGTAGACATCCTACATGTAGGCATTTGTGCCTAGAAGGAGCAACCACAGAGAGATCATTAGATAAAGAGGTGTGTTACTCTGTTTTGCTTGAACAAACTTTTAGCAAACTGTATTGCAGTGAACATCCTTTTTTTAGCATTTAGCTACAGGGTAGCTTGGGATGCTTAACTGTTCTCGAAACTTTCTAACATTTCTAATAAGAAGATATTTTTCCACTAAGTAGCAAAATATCATGACCAAACACCACAGCAGTATATGTTCTAAATGTCTGAGCCGCTCCTTGCTGCAGAGATTCTGCACCTTCTTGCCACCTGAATCAGACCAATAGTTAAATGGTGTCAGCTGATCAGATCACACAACTTGAGTGTACAATGACAATAAATATTTGGTTCTATTCTATTCTAAACAGTGGAGTCTGAGATGTTCCAGTGGGCCGTCTGTTCTGGGCAATTAAACCCAAATTACCCCGAGCAACTTTTTCCTGCAATACAGCAAAAAGTTTTCATACGAGGTAACATTTACCAGCACGTCTGTGACAGCCAACAGACCTGTTTTACAGCAGCTGTGTTAATATGCAATAATGAGTGAACACAAATGAATCAAGACTATGACCCTAAATAGAGCAGAACTTTAGTTAACGTCAGTAACTCTGACATTAACTAAATGCTGTTTGCCAGCCTTCCTTAAACTACTAACCAGCCATTAGACTGGAAAGTCCAACACGTGGGAAGTAGCTTCTGTTGTACAAAAAGGAGAAACATGCAAAGTCATGTGAGTGAAACTGCCACAACTGTGCACATCATCTGAGGAAGACTGGAATACAGGAGTTCCCAGTAAAAATGCTGGTACCAGTGTTTCACTGAGGACCATCGATATGGATTGAATGGTTAGCATTATTTCACTCTCACCTTAAATAGAAGAACCAACTGTAATCTCAAAGCTGGCACGGACTCCTCTAATCATTGTAGTGTAGTATGGTAATGAATATTTGACTGTGTGCATAAGCAGCAGACGCTGACATTAATTTACAGTCACTTTCTGACCACCTGATAAATGCAGATGTTTATTTTTTTCAGCTTTCAGATTTTGTTGGAGTTCCACTGACTTCTCAGAAGAATATCTGACTTCTAATCAGTGTAAAGCAACGTGAACATTGTCAGAGTAATTTCTGGTTATTTCTTATTCATACAGATATGTTCCTATGCACTCTGTACAGCATCTAATGGTGTGTGAAGGGGAATCAGAGTACACGGAAGCTGCTTTATCTCTCTCATTGTTCTAATCAGCACAGCCCTCCTGCAGATAAGAACAGACCTACTACACACACACACACAGTATACAGGGTAGTGTACTCTCCTGACTATAGACAAAAGTTAGTGTTTGGGAGTTTATTCAGTGCCTGTTTCCCCCCGCTGGGCTCCGTCCACATGTGCAGCATAAAGAATCAGTCAGTGGTACTTTGGGTTGTTTGCCACTGGTTTGTTGTTGTGTTTCTGAGGTGCAGTCCATCTGCTGAGCCTCAGATGGCAGATGATTAACGGCACACACCACCCGGTGAACTCTTGCCTCACACTTTGGCTTTCATGTGGAAACAGTGGAAAGCCCCTTAAAGCCCACAGAACTTTATAGCAGTAATGGCGTGTTTCTGAGAGATGAGACAGTCTCGGGTGTTTGCAAATACCGCCTGCATTCACAGGATGGGGAAAAAGGACAGGCACTCGGTATTCCATCTAGGAAGCAGTCACATTTGTGTTTATCAAGAGGCTTACCTCCACTGCTGACCGTGTAGTCGCATATGATTTAAAAGATTAAGCCCTTTTTTTGCCATGTTACGCACATGTATTGGTTCTTTGTAGTCACTGTGATGTTGGTTTCAGTTTTTTTCACCAAGTTTAGCATGATGTCTGTTGTGAAATTCCCACGATCTTTGCCTCACACCATAAAATGATGGGCGGACATTAATGTTTTAATGTGACTTTAGTCACAGTCTGAGCAACATGACATGAAAGCAGCACAAATACATGTTGGGACTATGATGGAATTTAGAATTAAGACAGCTGGCTTCAAAAATATGAAGAGCAACATCTGTAAAGCAGAAATTTAAAGAACTTGTGCTTTTACATGAAGCATCTCCAGCTGGGATTTATGTACTAATAGAAATGGTAAATGGATTAGTTCTTATATAGCGCTTTTCTACTCTGTTTGAGCACTCAAAGCGCTTATACAACACGTTTAGATTTACAGCCTTCACACCTATTCATACAAGCACTTCCATGATTAACTAAGCTAAGTGCTTTTTATAATCTAACATTCACACACATTCACACATCAACGCTTGCGTCGGAGAGCAACTTGGGGTTAAGTATCTTGCCCAAGAATACACTGGCATGCAGCCTGGTGCTCTACCTCCTGAGCTACAGCCACCCCATAATACAAGCATGAATAATACCAAACCTGACAACTCTACTATAAACGTGGCACTGCTGGAATCTGTGTTACTTTGTCAGATGTTCTTCCTGTTTATGATGTAGGAATAATACACGTAATAACCAACACAGGGGTGGTTTTCCAGCTATTAGCTAACTGCACAAGATCTGTGTGACATTAGTTTCAGCTTTGGTGTCATGCTGATGCTCAGGAACAGTCACGTGAAAAAGAAAGTTTCTCACAGGACTCAGTGCAGTCCTGTGAGAAACTAAGCACACCATCACTGTTTCCACAGGAATTAGAGGGTGAGTAGCAGCACGGTGCTGCTAATCAAATATGCTCTGGATAAACTGATCATCAGTAAGTTTACCCATGCTTTTTTTTTTTAACCATATAATAGTCATTATGTTGTTTATTCATTAGAATTCATAACTTTTATTTTAAGTACCTTGTGCGTTGGGACTGAGTGAGACTTATGTGGCCTTGCATCACTTTCCACATAACAAAGATGAAAACATCGTTCTGTCCTCAGTGAAAATCATCAGTTGAGATTTATCTATGAATGTGTTGGTTTTGTGGTAATTAACAAAATAATAAGCCTTTTATTGTAATTGTTTTAAGAACCTGAGCATGATTTTGAAACATTTTCTGAGGGAACATTGTTTTCATTGTTTTTCATCGTTTTTTCCTAACCAACCTTATCGGACCTGAGTGGGATATTTGGACCCTACACCAAGGTCTCCCCATGCTCTGTGTTTGTGTGTGACGCTAATATTTACTGAGGGGGAGACAGAGGGACTGATGTAAGAAGAAGGCAGTGCTGCATTAGTTAGACAGGAAGACTGCCTCTCATCATTTATACTACATCCACCCGTTTCCCCAGCAGCTGAAAGCGTGTTTATTTATACCCCTGTTGTTGCTGGTCTCTCTAGCCTCGTCTTCCCATTTTTACTCTCTGCCTTGAAGTGAAAGTGGCAGTAATATGAGCTATATACATCAATGGGTCAACTGTTTCTCTGGCCAGCTATCAACAGGATGACCCTCACTCACCCAGCATCAGCACAGCTCTGCTGCCTCGCAGCCTGAGGAGCCAAAGGATGGAGTTCCCTTCCATTTTATTTAATCTGGATCACATATTCAATCTGAATCATTTAGAATCTCCTATCATATCTATTTATTCTTAGCGTTCTGCATGTCTGAGTTATGAATAACTAAAACCCCAAGTTTCAGCTGACCTCAGAATTTGTTGGCTAAGAGAGAATCAAAGCTTGACTGAGTTATGTTCACAATCTGTGAACATCACTGTTGTCAGCAGGGTTTCGAGTAACATCATCGTCATTCAGCTTTTGATTCACGCCAGAAATATTGAAAATGGGTAGTTAAAGGATCATCCTGGTTTATTTCAGTCTAGTGTATTTCCCGTTATTGATGCTGTATGGAGCATGGCTAGTTTACCTCCATGGCAGAGATTTATGATAATTAGGAGTTTGGCAAAACAGCAGCCCGTTATCATAAATCAAAGTAACTAGATTCTTAATGCTAACTGCATTAACAATCCCACAAGGCTAATGTTGTTTTCTTTCAAACTCAAAAACAGATGTTTTTATAATGTGAAAAAAACATCTGCTTAGGCAGGAGCCTAAGCAGAGAAGCCCAGGCTTCCCTCTCCCCAGCCACCTCCTCCAGCTCATCCGGAGGGACCCCAAGGCATTCCCAGGCCAGCTGAGAGATATAATCTCTCCAGCGTGTCCTGGGTCTACCACGGGGCTTCCTCCCTTTGGGACATGCCCGGAACACCTCACCCAATAGGCGGCCAGGAGGCATCCTAATCAGATGCCCAAGCCACCTCAACTGGCTCCTTTCGATGTGGAGGAGCAGCGGCTCTACTCTGAGCCCCTCCCGGATGG
>JASGAU010368135.1:0-15338 GCA_030220045.1 Australoheros facetus
GTGTGTGTGTGTGTGTGTGTGTGTGTGTGTGTGTGTGTGTGTGTGTGTGTGTGTTTTCACTGCGCTGAATTCTTGGCATGGGAACCAGGGATTTTCCATGTTCCTTTGACTGTTCGTTTTTTGGGCTCTCTTTTCCCACTCTAACCAGAACCTGCAGCAGATCCCCTCACAGAAAGGGTGCAAGACTGCACAAATTCACATACACATATGCATCTCTTATACATTTTGTACAGTGTCAATCTCTTGCTTTCATAAAGCTTCAGTGTGTTCAGTGCCTATGCTAGCTGCATAAATGTTTCTGTGACAGCGTTCTTTCTTCAACACTGTCACAGATTGAATGGGTTTCCTTTGGTCCTTTGAAAGCTTTTTCTTTTTTTTCTTTTTTTTCACCGTTTTTCAGTTCCATTTTTTTTTTAATTGATTAGATGAATTGCTGAATAATAAATAAAAATATATATTTAAGCCCGTGTCAGTGCAAAAAGCAAAATTCGGGATTTATGAAAGTCTGGGAACATTACTGTCTTTGTAATAAATTACCAATAAGGAAATTAAAAAAAATTTTTTTTTAAACATTGCTGCCAATTGGAAAGCGTGTTGGCTCCATTTGTAAAATCCTGACATGCTGACAGATCAACAGTAGCAATCCTGTCGTCTGCCCCCACTGCATCTGGGGATGGTGTGTATGTCCTTCCAGCTGTCCATCACTTATCCAGGTTATTGCAGACTAAGTAGGGTAGCACATCAACGCCTCAGCCATCTGCTGTTAGAAATTTCCAAGGGAAACATCAGTTGTTTTTCTGATCCATGTAAGGACCCAAGAATATGATTAACTCATTGACTGAAGTGTGAATTGACATCTCCTAATATAAAAACTCCCCAGGTGAATAAAAAGTGTGATGAGGCACGGCAAGAGAAGGAGACCATGGTGATGAAATATGTGCGGGGTGAGAAAGAGGCCCTTGACCTGAGGCGGGATAAAGAAGCCCTGGAGAAGAAACTGAGGGAAGCCACTAAGGAGGTGGATCGTCAGGCCCTCCGAGGAAACCAGCTGGCTCAGGAGAAAGGGCGGCTGCAGCAGCTGTATGAAGCAAAGGTAAAAGGTCAATTCTGTCTCTGTATAGAGTACAGTTTTTTTATTTATCCATGTGAACTCATTTAAATTCAGCTTAATTTGCCACTAGAAACAATAAAATATACGCAGTTCTTTGTACTTTACAGTGAAAACTACATCATATCAGTGATACTTCATAGTAGTTTTTCAGTGATGCTGGGAGCATTGTGTGGGGCGTAGAGATTTAATCTTCTTACAGGGGTTTGCAGCATGTAGAATGTCCCTCTATTTTAGAACTAATAAAAAAGAAAGTCAAGTGGTCTAATAAATGAAATATCTGTTTGCTGACCTGTTCTTCTTTTTTTTTTTCATCCGTACCACTGTGTTCTTAGGAAGGGGAGGTTGGCAGGTTGAGTCGTGAGGTGGAAAAACTGAAGGAGGAGATCAACTCCCATCTTATCAAGGTCAAATGGGCCCAGAACAAATTAAAGAGTGAGGCAGATGCACACAAGGTAGTGTAACTTCTGTGTTTATATTTATTTAGTCTTAAATGTAATACTCATCAAACAGTTATGCTGAGGTTAAGTATGTGTTTTCATTTGAATTATATTCAAACATTTTCAAGCACAAGGAAATGAAAATAAAAGAAATATATAAAGGAAGTATACAAGGTTAATTTTAACTTCATTTCATATATAATCCTTAGGCTTTAGATGCTATTATAGATGTGAGGATATGCACCTCAGCATGTTACAGCCAAATTTTATTCAAATTAAAATGCCACATTTACATGACTAATACAGTGGAGTGGACTACATGTAGCTCCAGTTTTTCTGATGCGTTACCCATATTATTAAAGCAACATTCTTCTTCTGGTTAATGTTAATTTTATTCGGTTTAAAGGCTGTTGTTTGTCAAAGATTTATGCCAGCATACAAATTACAACCCTTTCAGTCATTTTCGTCTGCAGACGCGCCATAAAAAACATGATTAGAGGCGTCTGGTGATTCACAGGCAAAATGAAATGGGGTGAAAATGGTATAGTAATGGACCTGCAAGGAAATCATCATTAACATTATAGCTATTTTTGAAAATGTCTTATTACAAACTAATGGTTTTATTTTGAACTGACTCCAAGCAAATATGAGGCTATAAACAGAGAGGAAATGGCCAAAAATCAGTGGTTGCTGAAAGTCACAGCAGATGAGCCACTTGTATTTCTCTTTGTGGTAGCCTGTGTTGTTGTTAGGCATGTTTAAATCACTCTGTGGATATAAATACTGTGTATGCATTTATGAAAGGAAAAAAAAAAGATTTGTTGTTGTAGTGCTATAGTACAAAAGCAGGTTTATGTTCATTTGCATGCAGGAAACTAAAGACAAACTGAGAGAGAGCACATCCAAGTTGGCCCAGGCAAAGGAAGAGACGGAGCAGATCCGCAAGAACTGCCAGGATATGATCCGAACATACCAGGTTTGTGATATTAAACACATGAAAATAACAAATAACAAAGAATGTCCCAGAAGTAGTCTGAATGAGTGTTTATTAATGTTCTCATTTGGGGAACGTAGTGATTTGTATCCTAATAAATATCTTTATCTGTCACTATAATGAATCGGCCTACTTTGGAATAAACTGTAACCCAACACAAAAGTTCATTTTTAGCTGTATCACATGCTATACTCTCACACACAAAGACTGTGCATGACGCTGTTGTCGTGATGTTGTTCTTTTCGTAGAATTTAAAAACAGGCTATTCAGTGTAAACTGAACTACAGCATGACTGATTCTGCTTCATGAGAAAAGCATTTTTCATTTGTACCTTGTGATGGTAGCAAAGAGCTGTGTTAGTTTTGTCTCTGTGGTAGAAAGATTTATTTCAGCTAGCAGTTTTTTTTTATTTTTTATCAGACAACAGCATCAACATGTAACAAAACAAGACTACAAAAACCCCCCAAAAAACATAAAACACACAAATGCAAAATCATTGCTACTGGCAGTTTTGTCCCTTTNTCTTTCAACCCCCCCCCAGTCTGTCTTACACCTTTACTTGCACCATTGCCTTTTCTCTCTTGCCCTCATCATCTTGTGTTCTGAAGCCTTCTCTCTTCTCTCCTTCAGGAATCAGAGGAGCTCAGGTCCAATGAGCTTGATGCTAAACTGAGGGAGACCAAAGGAGAGCTGGAGAAACATAAGCAGGAACAAACAGACCAGTTAGAGGTGACACCAAATACGCACACATAACACATTCTCAGACATCCTCTTCAACCACTTTGCCCTACTAAGACAAAACGCAGCATCTGCATATCTGCTTCAATTACATGAACTTTACTACATTGCATGATGTTTAATAATAATAATAATAATAAAAGAGTTAATAACTCACTTTTTCTAGTTTCCTTTTTTTTCTTATATTTATGTTTTTTTAAATGACACAAATAAATCAGAAATCTATAAAGAGAATCATAATGCAGAGAATAAAAATACCCCTGTTTATTTGAGTTTAACTTGTTAAACTCAGTTGCTGGTTTGAGCTGGTAGGAAAGCAGCAAAAAAAGTTGTTTGTAGATCCTGTTTTTTTGTTTGTTTATTTGTTTTTTCTTTTTACCTTGCACCCTTTGAGACAAAAAAAAATAGAGCAGAGCTTTAAATATTTTGTTTACATTTGTGCTGCATAACTTAGTTAATAATCAGCCTTAAACTGCAAAAAACTAAAGTTTTGTATCTTATGTCGTGCTCCTTTTACCTTGGAAGTCAAATGTCCGAGCCGGGAGTGATGTCACCCTGAGTTGATGTTTTACTGTTTTCAGTTCACCAAACAGTCTCTAGGTCTTTATGAGTATGGCCTAATATTCATTTGGCTAAAAGTCTTCAAACATCATCTCTTGAGTCAGTGCTTTCTGCCTGTTGAGAGGAGGGACAGATTTTATTGTATAGAGCTCCCTAGGTTTAATCAACGATTGATGCACAACAGCAGAAACAATAATTGTGCCTGGCATAATTGCTTGATGTCTGCAGGCTTCCTTTTCTGTGAATTCAATTTTGATTTTTATCTATGTGACGAGCCACCGGAAGAGAAAATAAACAATAAGCCAGATTTGCCAATAATTCAGAATTATAGACACACTGTGATTTTCCAAGCCATTATTCAGCCTTTTATTGATTGTCGATGCCAGCTCTTCTAGTAAAAAATGTTTTTGGCCTGTTTTTCTCAGTTTGAGAGGTGTAATTGCCTTAACTTGGAAGAGATAACAAACTGGCGCTTGTGTTCTGTGAGCAGACATGCCTTGTACGCAGGCACAAATGTGGATCCAATCCAAACACAATGGCCTGTTTTTTCTCTGCTTCCCACTCTAAAGGGAAATGCACTTTAAAAATAAAGGGCCTAGAAATAATCAATATGAAGCTCTGTATTTCAACAACAACCCAGAAGACATCACATATTTCCTGTTTTCATTTCACAGTTTTATTTTTCTAGAAAGTCCTTAAAAAATGGATAAATTAGTTATTCTTAGATTTACATTTTAATGAATTTAAGGCAACAGAAGGGTCCAAAATTTGATCATAATAGGAAAATCGTACAGTTAAGTTTTCTGTCAGATTTTATTATTTACAGTAGTTGGAGTTCACTGATACTGTGTGTAAATAGTTTTTAGGCCAGGGTTTATTATGGATGTTGATTTTTTGGCAAATGTCACTACTCTGCTGATGAATAAACTGGTCCAAGCCTATGTTTATTTTAGTATGTGTGTTATGCTCAAGTGATGATGCATCTCAGTCATAAATAATGCAAATAAAAAGTTTCCATCGCTTTTGGCTATAAAATTAGATGAGAATAGATGAATGGAAGAATTTAGCAGAATTTAACAGAATTTACCAGCATCTCTATTAATGTCGTGTTGCCATGGATACCACAGACTGCTAATAGTTTCCTGGAAAAGTTGACTTGCAGTAGCATCAGTAATGAATTAGTTAACAAGATGAGACAAAACATTATAAAACATCACTGCTTTCACATGCTTAATGAGTGCATAAACAAAGCAGCTTTAATGAAGAGATGAATATAAAACATGCAGCTTGTCCAGAAATGCTTCTACATTAAAAAATTATGCAAATGTAAGATTTTATTTTCTTACAAAAAGAAATGCATTTAATTAAGAATGAGAGTTAAATTGATGTGTAAAAAAACAAACCCCCCAACCCCCCCGAACTTAAGTTGTAATAATTATTCCTACCATGTGCAAGGAACTTGCAATCTTGTTGACCTTGAAATGGTTGCTTCGAAGATGGGAACAGGTCTGCATCCATTCGCAGTTAGTTGCCATTTTTAAAGCAACTTTGGTACATCAAGATGGCAACAAAACCACATTAAGATGGAGGCAGACTGCTATTAGTTTGAGTCTGAATGCAGTCAGCAGTTATTTCTAAATTGTTGCAAATCTGTCTTAGAGTGATTGCAGTCACTCCACGCCAGACCTCAGGTGCCTTGCGATCATAAGTGATTGCTTATAGGTTGAGGGTGTTGCTCGACCTCTGGACGACCAGTTGGTTGTTGCAAGTCCTTGTGATTGGTCACCAACAGAAAAAAAATTTTGCGCAGTCACTGGGCAACCTCACCAATATTTTTTTTTTTCCCCTAGTCACAAGGAGGTCGCCATCCTATATTTACCCCCGTGGACTAAGCCATTAGACATACCTGTAGTTAAACCCAACCAATAAGTATAATAACCCAACCAGTATGGCTACATACATAAATAAGACTGGTTATCATGCTTATCCTTTGTGTAATGTAGCATTTTTTGGAATAATATTGCCATAGGGAAGCTTGTATAAAATAAAAAATAAAAACACTGGTCCCAGGTCTTAACCCTGTGGAACTCCATAATGAACTTTTGTGTGGGTGGAAGAGTCTTGTTCAGCTGACCATGTTGGGTATTCTTTTGGTAGCTTACTGTGTATGAGCAGATGCAATGTCAAACACAAAACAGTGGATGCATATCTAATGGAAAATCTACTTCATCTGGCAGCTACACCGGGTGAAAGCCAAAGAGCTGGAAGACCTAAAGAAGAGCTATAAAGAATCCATGGATGAGCTCAATACGCTACGCACCAAGGTTTGCCAGACATACATGCCTTTGAACATTGGCACACATGATATCTTCAAGACTCCAGTGCAAGAAAGTTGTGTTATTCTTTAGTTAAAGTGTCTGGAGAACGAGCGTCCACGGTGGGAGGATGAGTTGTCGAAATACAGAGAGATCATCAACCGGCAAAAAACTGAGATTGGCCGCCAGAGAGAAAAGCTTGAAGAGGTGACTGCACTTCAGGAGCAGCATCAACGGTACAACCACACACTCTCTCTCATATAGGAACACTACCTAATGTGAGCAGTAATTTGTGATGGGACACCAACACACACTGTACAGAACAGTTTTGCATGTGCAGCATCTGACAGACCACTGATGCAGTGTTCCACAAATTTACATGCACTGATTTGTGCACCATGCAGTTAGATTCATAAATATTTAGACAGTCGCTCATTTTTTGTAATTTTTGCCTGTCTCAACTCAGTGGATTTTAAGTCAAACAGNTGACTGAAGTGCAGACTTTGTTAAAGGCTGCACTTCAGTCACATCTTGATTGTTTGATTTCAAATTCACTGTGGTGGCAAAATTACAAAAACGGTGTCATTGTCAAAAAACTCAGGCACCTAACTGTATTTAAAATGCAAAAAGTGACATTTTTGATTTCCCTGTAAATCTTGACAAGCTTTTGCTTGTCAAGATTTTACACAAAGTCAGGTCAGGACAGGTTAGGGAAAAAATGCTTATGTATTTAAAAGTGAGTGACTGCAGTTTAAATGTAGGCTGTACATCTTTGAGTTATTAAAATAGTTTTTTAAGAGTAAAATCCTTGGACTGAATTCTAACACTAATCAGACACTAATGGGTAAAGTCATTACTGTCACTTCAGTACTAAGTAGGAGTATCATTAGATGACATTTAGTCTTTGGATGCATTCAGATCTTGTCATAGCCTTATCCATCCATTCATTATCTAGCAACTGACAGGTAATTTTATGCTTTTTGTTTGTTTTTTTTTACTTTGCCCCTGTGCCACCTTTCTGAGATGATTGTTTTTGATAGAGCTGTACATGTAGTAATATACGTCTTGTTCCTTTTTTTTTCCCTCAACTGCTTTATCAGAGCATTTAAAGATAGACCAGAGACAGATATAGCATACAGGGCAGGAAAGGGACTCAGGTCCCTCTGTGGGTGTGTGGCTCTGCTGGCCATGTGAAGATGATTTAATAGAAAGAAGGGATAGTTGTGGTAGAGAAACCCCCCCCAAATTTTTTTAATCTTACTCTCATATTATGTGGTAGGATCATTTTCATCATGTGTATTGTTGGACAGGAAAAGATTGATACCTTCATTTTTTTTTTTGGTTTGGTTCAGTAATGAGAAGATCTTCACCTTCATCCTTACACATTATAGCTCATATTTGACAGCTAATTTATAGAGTAGAATCACGCTGGTATTAAGCATTTTATAAACTATAAGTTTATGGTCCACTAAAGCTTTTGCAATGTTTATGCAAGATATGGCTTATCTAAATAAGTAATGTATTCCATGTAAATGTAATTCTGATGAACAGTTCAATCAAAAGATGTAGCTTGCCATTATTTTTTTCAGTAATTAAACCCTTAAGTCTGTTAATGATTTGTTGTTGACTCTTGTGACAATATGTCTCATACCCTTCCCTTTATTTAGCGACGAACAGGAAATCAAGTCTCTTCGTGAGGAAGTGGATGGGCTGACCAATCAAATGTCTGACCTGCAGCGTGATGTAGAAGGCAGCAGAGAGCGTGAAGCTGAGTTATTGGGCTTCACTGAGAAGTTGAGCAGCAAGAACGCCCAGCTTCAGTCAGAGAGCAACGCACTACAGTCTCAGCTGGACCAGCTAACCAACAACTTCACCGAGATTCAAGGAAAGCTGGAAGAGACCACCAGGCTACTCGATGACAAGGTTGGAGTACTCTGAGTGCGCAGTCAGATAAAATGTGTATGTTGATCGGATGAAAGATAGATATGATACAAACAGATTTTTGTCTTTGTGATTCCAGTGTCTGGTGTGTGAACTGTGTTCATCAAAAAATGGGAAATGACAACATCCATCCATTCCTGTTTTAAAAATTTCTTTATTCCAGTGTCTGTTGTCATTTCCTGGTTTGAGTAAACAAA
Source organism: Australoheros facetus (assembly GCA_030220045.1). Taxonomy (NCBI): domain Eukaryota; kingdom Metazoa; phylum Chordata; class Actinopteri; order Cichliformes; family Cichlidae; genus Australoheros; species Australoheros facetus. Next base: position 8,295 of record JASGAU010368135.1, read on the forward strand.
GTAAACAAAGATTTTTCTAATTAAATCTTTGAATCATTTGTAAAAGCAGATCTGAGAAAACAGACAGTGGATCACTGTAGTTGGTTAATTTTCCCGCTTGACATTTAGCAGAAAGTTTTAAAATATCTTTTGAATTTTGTTTTTAAAGAAAGCAACTATTCCGTAATATATGGCTACTCTATAATTGCTGTTATTACATCATTACTCAAAAATTTCCCTCGGACTCCATTTATTCTGCAGTCACAGCAACTGAAAAGGGAAGAGGTGCTGAGGCAGCAAGAGGTGCAGAGCCTGCAGGAGGAGCGGGCAGGACTGCAGACAGAAGTGGCCCAACTAAAAACCAAAGTAGAAGAGCTGAGGGATGAGCTGGTGACTCAGAAAAGGAAACAAGCTGCAAACATCAAAGACCTCACAAAACAACTAACACAAGGTCAGATACCCCATTGCAATTATGCCACTCTTGTTTTCTGACGTCGTAGATGATTTAATGTTTAGCCACTGTTCATCATCACTGTATTAAATCCTATATGTGATACTACTGTGGAGAAAGGAGCAGCTGAAAGTAGCTAGCTATCACAGAAAATAGCTTCCCCTCTCACAGAATAACTTTAGCATTGTGTCATTTCATTGAGTTATAAATCCTTCTGTAGTTGGCATCATGCTTGTCATTCAGTACATACATACAGTACTGTGGAAAAGTCTTGAGCTGCCCCTCATTGCTTTATATTTTGCTTCCAAGAAGCCAGACTTTCTTGTAATGTTTCTTAAAGTGGTCTTGAGCAATACTTCTCCGGGCTTTTAAAAGGTGTTTTTTTTTTATGTGGTTTTTACATTCATGGTGTCAAAGATAAAACGGTTTGACAGACAAAACATAGCATTTTTGCACTAACAAGGTGATTCCCAAAGAGCTATTAGCTGAAAACCTGGCATATCTTGGCGTGGTGTGCAGTGTATCCTTAAAAAAAATCTGAGGAAACTGAACAAGCGGAGAACAAAAGAAGTGGCAGGCCCAAAAATACTGTCTATAGCAGATGAACAGTATCTGAAAGTTGAGTTCTTAGGAAATGGGAAGAAATCCAGCAAAGACCTGGCACAGGATCTGAGAGATGCATCTGGCTATTCAGTTGATCCATCCACTGTTCACTGAAGACTCTTCAGAAATGTCTCAGTGGAAGGGTGGCTGTCAATATGCTAGTCTTCACAAAGGGAAGTGGAGAAAAGGCTGAGGGATGCCAAATTACACAAGAACTGGACTGAAAATCAGTGGTAACAGGTCTGATGGAGTGATGAATCAAAAATTATATCATTCTCATTATGTACAGACGAGGTCAGGAGAGAGGTACAACAGTGAGTGTCTACAGACATCTTTAAAACACGGTGGAGGTTCTGTCATGGTTTTGGGCTGCATGTCAGCAAGTGGTGTTGGATATTATTATGAATTATTATTATGAATGCAGAAAAGCTCCAAGAGAATTTGATCCTCGATGCACTACCATCTGGAAAGCATGTGATTGGCAACAGCTTCATTTTTCAGCATGACAAGGATCCCGATCGCATTGCCAATGCAGTAAAAGCATACCTGGAAAGGAAAACACACAAGGGAACACTATCATGAATTGGCCTCCCCAGACCTCAACATTATTGAAGCAGCGTGGGATCATCTTGACAGATAAGGCAACAAAAGGCAGCCAACATCCAAAGAAGAGATTTGAATGTCCTTCAAGAAACCTGGAGAACTATTCCTGAAGACTACATACAGAATTTACAAGAAAGCTGCCTTAGAGAGTTCAGGCTGTGTTGAAGAATAAAGGTGGTCATAACAAATACTGGCTTTCAAGCTCATCAGAATGGTATAAACTCTGTTTTTACCGTATTTACTGGATTTGCATTTGTGTTTGCAGAATGATTAAATAAATTGTTTCCCATTGTGTCCCAGCAGAACAAAGAAATGAGGCGTGCTTCAAGACTTTAGCACAGCACTGTATGTTAAAGTCAGGTCACAGATTCACATAAAGAGGAGAAGGTGCAGGGTGATTGATTTAAAAACAAGATGAGTGTACAGATGGGTCCCTGCTGGGATTATTCATATGAGTGAGCCAACTTGCCTTACCTGTTCTCTGGGCACACAGAATAACCTTAAAGCTGAAAGTTCAGCACTTTTATGTTTAATGATCAACCCTTTCACTTTCAGCTGTCTTCTAGGCCAGAGAAAGCATTTTTCTTAGGTGAAACAGTTATTCATCATCAGTGTAGCAGTTACACTTAATCAGCTTAGTCATTTTAAACCTTTGTTCATGCTTGGAAGGTTGCTGAGCCTGCAGGCTTCTTCAAAAGCAGCCCGTGTCATGTTTACTCAGGTTGATTACTTTAAGAAAAACTACCTGAAAAACTCAGAGTTCAGTCAAGCAGTGATGCTTAATTTTGTAATATTTAATCGTTAGTGATGCCGGTTTTCAACCGTGCCTGTCACAAAGACATTTTAGCATTGATGTCTCTTTTTGACAGTTAATGGCTCTTTCTCTTTCTCTAAAGCCCGAAAGAGGCTGGAGCAGGTTGAGAATGGAGGGTGTGAACGGGATGCCAGCAGTATGGGCAGTCGCTCCAGTTCCTCAGGTACTACTCCAAGATTTGGTTAGTATTTAACACCTAAAGTTGTAATATTTTTTCTTTTTTTGCCACTGGGCCTGAAAGAGTATAAAGATGTGGACAGAATTGTTAGTCCCCTTCTGTTAAAGAAAGAAAAACCCACAATTGTCACTGAAATAACTTGAAACTGACAAAATTAATAACAAGTAAAAATTTGCTGAAAAATAACTAATGAAAATCAGAAATTTTTTTGAATTGCGGTTCAACAGAATTTTTTTAAGCTAACTAATTACCATATTGTGACCATTGTTGTTGTTTTGGGTTTTTTTAAAAACAAAACGGTACCAACAATCTTGTCCACGTCTGTATATTTAGTTTCACTGGGATGAATCTCCTTCCTAAAAGTAACAGATTGGCCAGAAAAAAAAGCAGTGATCTCTGTCTTTACCCTTTAAACTCCAGGTTCTTTAAATGCACGTCATGGCGGGAGCAGTGGTGTTGAAGAGCGGTCACCAGAGAGCCAGTCAGGTCCTTCGGTGGTGGTTGTGGACAGCTTCCCAGAGGTCGACAAGACTGTGCTTGTTGAGCGTATCGTCCGTCTGCAAAAAGCCCTAGCTCGAAAGCAGGAGAAAATCGAATTTATGGAGGACCACATAAAACAACTAGTGGAAGAGATCCGCAAAAAGACCAAGTGAGTGGCATGGAAAAAAATACATGGAGCAGGAAACGGGAAATGCCAAAACCTGTTGTATGTCTACCACAATTAAAACAGATGTGTTATGATCAGTTTGACTGTAGAATGCAGGGGATAGTATGCTTAAGTAACACTTGGGGATAAAGTTTTGACATTGACAGCAATCCCAATGCAAATGCCAAAGCCTCTGCTACAGTGTTTCAGGCCTTATGGCTTTTTTAAAAGATAAAAGTAGTATAGGAATATTGCAGTTTTAACAGAATGGCGAAACACCGTGGAAACAACCTCTGCCTTTTAAGAAAACTATCGACTTTATAATTCTTACTTAGATATACACTCAACTCTTTTCTTTTGGCACTGAACCAATACCGACGTATATGACTGCTGAATGTATCATATCTTGGTGTCATAACTTGGTTCGACACAGATTTTCCATGCATCTTTGTTTGCACTGCAAATGGTGCTTCGGCTGACCTCGACCTTACACAGTTTACGGCCCTCTGCATCCTTCTTTGTCTCTCCCTCTAATCTTTTGAGACTAACTCATGAAGGCACTGACTCATTCATGACAAACTTCACTCAAACCTATTTATAGTCTGAGCCATACATGGGCCCGCATGTGTATGAATCCTTAATGATGTTCCATCCATATTCATCTCCGTCACCTGCAATAAAGTGACAGTGTAAAGGACATTTGGGATATATTCATCACATCACCCCGTTATGTACATCATGAACTATACTATATACTAGAATATATATATATTTTTAAATATAATCTCAAAGTTTTAAAAAATAGGGTATAAAAAAGGCCAAGGGTCTTTAAAACATGAAAAAATAGCAAGTAAAATGAGTGAAATCTTACAGTCTCACCATACAGTTCATTAAAGTTCTGCTTCAGTTTTTCTTTTCAGCCATCCTACTTGATTCCACTCGGATCACCTCTTCTTTCCCACATCTCATATGGTTCCCAGCCATAAACTCAAATTGAATCCATTAGCCTCAACCTACATTTAAGAGTTAAAATTGAGGACGAATCCCACGGTTGCAAAGCTAAATTTAGCTGTGTAAAATCTCTGCTAAGCACAGGGGTGGGGTGGGGGTGGGGTTACACTACCCAGAGCGTGGATGTGAATTTGTCCTTTTTTGCCTTTCTGTCCCTATTCCCTCCAGGACAGCCCGGTGAACACTGACAAGCTAACTGTAAGCCCGAAGCAGGTGATGAATAAAGAGATGGAGACATGGCTTAGAGGGTCTCAGATAAGGGAGAGTTAGTGGAAGAAAGTCAGTAGGCTAATCTTTGATACCACATCTGTGACACTTTTTATGGTACTCTAAATTGCCCATAGGTGTGACTGAGCGCGTGAATGTGAGTGTGAAAGGTTGTTTGTCTCTCTGTGTTGGCCCTGCAACAGGCTGGCGACCTGTTCAGGGTGTACCCTGCCTCTCGCCCTATGACAGCTGGGATAGGCTTCAGCCCCCCCACGACCCTGAACAGGATGAGCGGAAGCGAATGGATGGATGGATAGCAGTGTTTTATGTAGACTTGCAAAGTGGGACTATCTTTTCTTGGAGACCATTGTCAGGGCTGGGCATTATGTTTACTTTATAAGGTATATTTCAAAGTAGATATTTTATTATTGATACAGTTGCGTTCTATAGCTCTTTTTCTGTAAAGCCTTGTCAGTGTGCTGCTGCTGTGCGACTCCTGTAAATACACACTCGTTGCACAAGCCTGCCCTCCTCTCCTCATGCATCTAAAGTAAATATGGCCCATCTAGTTCACACTTTTTCCTGCAGCACAGAGGTAGACACAGTGCCAGTCCAGCAGTGAATAATATCTCAACATTTGAACAGTTGATAAACATTTTTGTTTGTAGAAACAGCACCTAAAGCCATTTTCACTCATGTACTGCAGCCGTGAACTTTTCTAGACATTCTCCTGTGAAGCAGTATGTGATAACTTGAGTGTCCAGCTAAGACAGATCGAATCCCCCAGTACAAAGTCCAACAATTGTGTCTGATTGAGACCAAGTTTGTAATTATCTAGCTGGGCTACTCATTGCCTAAAACAAATCGAGTATTTTCAGTTATGAGAACTCATGTGATGTGGTCTGTATTCTGTTATGTGCTGCACAGAAGAATCAGGTGTAAGCATTGTCTGAAGCTGCCCTTTCTCTCGATATGAGCGAAAGGATGTGAAATCTGCTTACAGATTTAATGTAGGATCATATTTGGTTCGTATTTCCTAGTCCTACAGCACCACTGATCTGTGACTGTTTACTGTAACAGCAGTATCTGAGGCTCATGGGTACTGTAGTATTTTTCGAGCCAGATAAACAGAACATGATTTTGTAGAAACTAAATTGAAATGATTGAAGCCTGCAGCTACAGTTAAAAGCTACAGTATTGTTACATCATTCGTTTGACACTTGCAGAAGCAAGAATAATTGTGGAACCAGAAACAGTCTCTCCCACTTAGCAACTTTATTGCAACCTGGTGATTTCCAGAGGTATTTTCACCCATCACACAGTCTCACGTTATGTTTAAAGAGTGACTTGTTGACGTGCTGCCAGGTAGTCAAAAATGGGTCAGTGTATAGAGTACAGTATATGTAATTGGAAGTAAATGAGCTAAAACGAGCAGAATTAGCAGCAGCATCCTTCAAGGGTAGTGATGTCTTTTCCTTCAACTGCCACACCTGGTTATTGTGGCCATTAGGTCTAAATTGGCTGTTCATGCGACTTGAATTCAAATGATGCTGTTGCAAACCAGATGGGAGCAAAGCTGGAGGAGGCTGCCTGCTTAGGAGGTGTCGATACCTATTTATCTGGAGAGCACTCTGTTCACTCCACTAAGGTTGCAATCAATGGCAACTGTAAATCATAGCAATAAAGCAGTATAGGCTGTGTTGCAGGCCATTGTGGATCCACACTGTTGAATGGATTATGTATAATAGGATGGATCACTTCTGAGATTTCTTTCTCAATGCCACGGGTTGGCATTTCCTAAAGTATTTTTACTGTTGCCGCTATGAAAGCCAGTGGCCTACATATTTTATTTGGAAAAAGGATGTATATTAAGGTTAATTTACATTTACTGAGCATGTGCAGCCATACTTGTAGGAGAAAGCTTACAAAATGAAACTTGCCTACATATAGTCTCTATGTTTCTGAATACATACCACAGGCTGGTCTTTTTTGTACTATATCTTTCTTGCCACCCTTTAAGTTCAAAGCTTTGTAATCTTAAGAGCTAAGGTTTTTTAATTGAGCTGTTCTGCCACCTTCACTCTATGCATGCATGACTTGCTGCCCTCATTGCCATTAAAAAAAAGAAAAAATTCCCCTCAAATTGTCTTGATGATTTCTGACTTTTTTTACATCTCTTCCCCTCTGCTGACCAATGCATGCCGTTGAGCACATCATGTGGCCACATCTTTAATTTCTGTCACTTTTTTGTTTTTTACTAAACACTGTCGTGATGGAACTGGGGTCCTAAAATGGACCCTTACAAGGCTAGTCTAGAGGTAAGTTTTATTTTATGTCTGTAGTAGCCCATGTGTTTTTTTGTTTTTTTTTTGTGTGTGTGATTGTGGATGGGGATATTTCCTGGTGGTGGCCTCTTTATAGTGCTTACAGAGCTAATGTGCACCCATAAACTTATTTGCTTTGCTAGTTTGTAATGCATACACCATAGCATAGTTTTAGGTTTATGTAGTGCTAAATATTAGGTTTAATTATGAGTTAGACTTGCATTACTA
>JASGAU010368136.1:977-13192 GCA_030220045.1 Australoheros facetus
CTCTGGATTATGCTGTTAAAACTCTTCAAGCTAAAAGATTTCCTCTTTTGCTCTTGCCAAATTATCCCACTCACTACCAAATGACACACAATCTATATCAATTTGTGTGTTGCATGCAATGAACACTTTTACCCTGCAGCTACAGAATCAGTGAAGGCTGTAATATTTCATGCAAAAAGTCAACGAGTGCTGCAGTCAATCCAGGAAATAAAAACAGCATTGTCCTTGCATTGTTATGCAAGGAATTAGGTTCATGTTATAAAGTATGATAAATTAAGTGTAAGATTAGACTTTTTTTTCTTCATCCTAACACAGCCTTGTTTAGCTGCTCAACTTAACAAAACAGGTAAAGCAAGAGGTCATTGGGATGATTTATGCTTTATTGTTCTTAATTTCATCACATGAAATAAAGCCAAGTATAGTCTTTATTTTGGGTCTTACGGACTTCACATTATCCTGCATTAGAGATTATGAGAATAAATAAATAAATACATGTCCATCCATCCAATCATGCAGCAATCCATTTTCTTAACTGCTTGCGTAATTCAGGGACATGGGAGGTTGGAGCTTAACCAAAAAACATGGGCGCAGCCTCTGGGTCGGAAAAATGTAGTCAGTGTGGAAGTGCCTAAAAATGTGCATTCTATCCAAAGGCCACCAGTGATTGTTGTGGATGCAAAAAAACTTCCGGTCCCATAAAAGTCTTTGTGAAAATGGTTTTCTTTTTTCTTTTTCTTTTTTAAAGCCTGTCATGTCTGGTAGATTTTGCAAGCAGAACTGTGCTCTGAATGCAGTGTTGTGCCAAAGATATTTGCTTTTCAAGATGAGTTCTGTAGATTCTTGTTAATGTTTTTGTCCTTTTATTTTATTTATTTATTTGTGTTATTTTTCACATACGTATACCTGTGCCAGAGTTGACAGGCTTAGGGGGAAAAAAAAGAAAGAAAAGAAGAAGAAAGAGAGAAGCAAAAAAGAGAGAACAGGGAGAAAATCGAAAAAGGGGATAGAGTACAAGTAAATAAATTAAATGGTTCATCAACTGCTGTAGGGGAGAGTGGGGTAAGATGATCCACTTTTTACTTTTTTGGTTCTACAGACAAAATTAAATGACACAGGTGTACAATGAAAACATCAATTTATAATTTGGATTGTTGTCTAACAAATGAAATTATAAGAATGAGTCTATAACAAACAGCTTTGGAAATATGACATCACAAAAAAAAAGTTTTCCAGTGGCTCAGTTTGCCCCAGGCACCGGGTAAGTTGAACCAGTTCACAGGGTAAAGTGACTCATCTATTTTTTCCAGTATTAAAACAGACTTAAAAAAATTTAGGTTACGTGAAACAACACAAAAACAGCTGGGTATGGTTTGATTTTCTTTTATTTACCACTGATAAACAATAACTTTAAGGTGAGGGTGTAAATGGTCCATGTACTTTGCGGCCAGTGGATTTTCGTTTAGGAATCAGAAAACAAAAATCAGAAAATGACTTGTTTCATGATTACCATTTCAAAATTGGTAACCCAAAAATGAAAAATGAGCCATTTCCCATTTTTTAAAATTTGTTGAAAACAAATAGAAAACAAACAAAAAAATGAACGTTATCTGATTTCATTTAAGTGCTTAAAAAATTAAATTCTGGATTTTAAAAATCCGGTGTGGAAATTTTATGTCATTTTGTGGTGAATTTTATACATTCTTAGCATAATAGCTCCTCTGCAATGTGAAAAAATATGGCTGACAGTTATTGCCTTTTGGCAGGGGTAAGTTGAACTTACCCCATGGCCTTTGGCTCACTTTGCCCCATAGCAGCCATTCTGGACAAAATGGTCCAGTTTTAATAAGGCTAATCTTTAACAAAATGATTGACGTGGTTTTATAGTTTGGGAATCCACCAATATATACCATGGATAATAATAATAATACCTTAAAATAAATTTATCTTCAATTCATTTTCATATGAAATGCTAAAAATTTACTTTGACAAGGAAAAATTGGCTATTTGTGGAAAAAAATCTTAACACTTGTCACATGTACTCCTGCCTTTTTCAGTATGATTGAAATGATGTTTGCCACTTAAAAGCAAGGTCACATGACCCTAGACAAGCATAGCTGCTAATATACAGGGGGTGGGTCATCTTACCCACTGGCTCATCTTACCCAACTCTCTGTAAGAGAGGGGAAAAAATAATACAAAAAATACAAAAAAAAAGCAAATAATACTTGGAAAACTAAATTTATGTGGGAAAACAAAACAAAAAAAAGTATGGCTACTCAAACCAACAGTTTTGTTGTTTTGTGATTGCATGAATGTTTGTGTCTATGTCATGAAATGTACTTACTGGTGGAAAGCCGCAGCTCCCCCCATCAGAAGCCAGAGGCATGTAGAGAAAGACCCAGGAAACCCGGGCCACCCGCAGCCCATCAACAGCCATGAAGACCCGCGGCCACACATTCCAACGACAACTGCGCGCCCGTCCCAGCAGAAGGGAGAGGGAGGTCTCAGACCCCCACACCCACATATGCACAGATACACAAATACACACACACTGCCCTCCCAAATACACCCACAAAGACTGTGACAAATACACAAAGATACACATTCATCCACATCTACCCACCCTCTGAAGTTGGGGTGACCCACCCGCCCCTCCCCCTCCCCCAACTTGTAAGTGTTTTGATAAGTGTATGTATTTATGTTTTGTGAGTAAAGGGGACAGTTGTGCCACAAGCCCCCAACTGCTGGTCATCAGTGCTCGCCCACACTGCCCCCTCAAAACCCTCAATGTCTAAAGTGCAAATAAAATTGAGGGGCCGACAGCAGTGAGGACCTGAGTGAGTCATCGACCTCTGGGTAACATGCCTGCCCCCCGGGTCCTGTGTGTATCAGGATGGAAATGGTTTTCTGACTTGACCTCTGTAAACACTTTAAATAAGTGTGTTTTGTAAATCTTGGTCATACTATGTTTCAAAATAGAGGATTACCTGTGGTATGAAAATGCACATTCATTGGCTAACGAGTTGTCAATCACAAGTAATTAGCCAATGAACATGTGGTTTCCCCCCCTTCCTGGTCACATCCAGTTTTTCGCAACCAAGATGGCGCAGTGGCTCGAAGCTTCAAAACAGGATTTTGGAAACCAGTGAGTGGCGTAGCTACGTCCATCTTTTATTGAGTCTATCCCAGCTGTCATCAGGCAAAAGGTGGGGCACATGCTGGACAGGTCGCCAGTCTATCACAAAGCTAAATAAATACGGAAACAGAAAAAGAAATAATCATGGTCATCATACCACGTACCCACTGGTGCTGGTGATGCAGCTTGCATGAGGCTGTGTAATGTCACGGTGTCTCAGCCTCCCTGTGACAAGTGTCAGCTCACAAGTTTGATGTGTGTTTAAATTTTGCCTCAAGACAACAGGTCAATTGTCAGCTTTGGAAAAATGCTTTGATGGAGGTAATGTAATGTTGCTCAAACAGTAAAAGAATTCTTGTGCACCCCTTGTTTTTTAATGCTCCATGGTGATTGTTATGGCAGCCCCTTTTCTTAACACAATCAAAGTTTCTTTAGATCAAATTAATGATGAAACTCAAGCACATTCTTATTTTAATGAGCCAAGTGAATGCAGAACCTCGTGAGACCTGGATTTGATGATTGACCACAGAGACTGATGGTAGGTTCAGGTCTCCAGGTAGGGCTGTCTGACAGCCAACTTAAGCTTGCCGTCAGCTTTATGATAAGTAATAGTCTTTTTTAGCTTCCTTCTGTGTCTCTTTTGCTCTTCTCCCTCCTATGCCAGACACAATTTTCCCTCAGCAGCTTTGATGTTTCTCTCTTCCACCCTTCCCTGCTGTCCTTTATTCTAATCCATTTAGTCTCCCCTTTCTGTGTCTCTCTTTTCTCCCTGGCCACCATGTCTCTCTCCAATCCTTTCCTCCCTATAAAATTCAGGTGAAACTTCCCAAGTTAAGAAGCTGCTCATCTCTGCTCCTGTCTTCCTATCATCCTTCCCTCCCATTCTTGCTGATTAGCAGCTGCTCCTCTCCACCTTTGTCCCTGCCCACAACCCCACCCCCTTGCTGCAATGCTGAGAAAATGATCCTGACTGGGAAGGAAGCATAATATATTATGGAATGGTTCAGCTGAGAGAATAAGTGAGAAAGACGGCGGGAAGGNATTGGTTACTGATGAATGGACAAAGGAAAGCAGTAGCAAAGACATAAAAATCAAACTGTCAGGACAATGAGACTGAGAAAATAACCAGAATTAGCGAGGTTAATTGCAGACAAGCAGGCAGACTGACAGAAAAATGGAAAGGAAGGCAGCTAGAAGCAGATATAAGAACACAAAAGAAATGGACAAGTTGAAGGGCACAGAAACATGGAAGTGGCAGAGATAAAAAATTTTTACATTTATAAATCTACATTTTAGACATACCTTAAGGGATTCAAAATAACTCCCAACAATTTTTTTTTCACAGAGTCAAAGAGCGAGAGAGCATGCAAATAGACAGACAGACATAAAGGTCAAAGAAAAGTAGACAAGCAGACAAGCAAGGTACCATACTGTATACAAATAAGCAGGTTTTCAAGACAGGATATTGTGCAGCATGTGAGAAGAGAGACAAGAATGCAGAAAGTCCTTAGAAAGGTTTGGCAGACAAACACGGAGGTGTGCAAATATGAAGACTTCTGGGAGGGCAAGCAGGCTTTAAAAGAAAAAGCCACGACACGCAGACAAGATACATTTTGGTAGGGAATGTAGACTTGGGGAAATGTTCATTCTGCATCTCGTGGCAGCATGCTCTACTTTACTTTTCTTACTGTCATCAGACGCAGTCTTACACACACACACACTCGTGCTTACAGACACACAACATGCAGCCAAGCAATCCAGTGATTACCCAGGCATGCTAGGCTGAGTGCCATCAGATGCCTGAGAGAAGTATCATGGAGCGTTTGAGTGCTTACACACACACATACACACAGCGAGAGAGAGAGAGAGAGAGAAAGAATAAGAGAGAGAGAGCCTTGACATCTGTTACTGGCTCTACTTCAGGCAAATCCACTTATGCTACAGCAGAGTTCACATATGTTATTTCTATGATGTCAAATTGTCCATTCACTATTTCTCAACAATAGCAAATAAATAAGGCTCCTATTAAAAGTAATATGAGTATAATAACAACATTTTGCATGTTTAAACATGTGGAGTTGTTTCTTACTTCCTGGTAGACTCTCTGGCTATTCAAAGCAATGGACCATACACAAGAGAGGTGAAGCACAGAGTGCAGGCAGGGCGGAGAGGGGGGAGACGAGTGTCAGGGGTGATTTGTGACAGAAGAATAGCAGCACTAGTGAAAGGGAAGGTTTACAAGATGGTTGTGAGGCCTGCTATGATGTATGGTTTGGAGACTATGGCACAGAGGCAGAGCTGGAGGTGGCAGAGTTGAAAAATGCTAAGATTTTTTATTGGGAGTGATCAGGATGGACAAGATTAGAAATGAGTATATCAGAGGGGCAGCTCAAGTTGAGCAGTTTGAAGACAAAGTCAGAGAGGCAAGGCTGAGATGGTTTGAACATGTGCAGAAGATGGATAGTGGATATATTGGAGGAAATATGCTGAAGATGGGGCTGCTAGGAGGAGGAACACAGGAAGAAGACAGAGGAGGTTCAGGGATGCAGTGAAGGAGGACATGCAGAGTGTTGGTGTGAGAGAGGATGACTAGGGATAGGGTAAGATGGTGGCAGATGATCCGCTGTGGCAATCCCTAAAGGGAATAGCTGAAAGAAGAAGAAGCTCTCCGAGTGTTGTATTTAAGAATGCACAAAAATCTGTGTAAACACTTTTGTCACAGTACGGATCAAAACAGTGTAAACGTTTTTGTGGGTGGCACATTTAAACGGTCCTATCATGAATGAAACTACCTCAAAGTTGGTTGTGTTGCTACATCTGTTGTATGTGATTTTTCCACAAAAAAAATAAATAAATAATGCGCAGATACTGATAAGCTGTCATTTGAATCTTAGGAAAACAAAAAGGTAAGCATATTTCACTAAACACTGAACTGCCTCTGATTATTTTAGTGTATTCAAACATAAATTAATATACAGAGAGAGCATGCATTTCTCATCTCATCGCCTAAGGAAGGAGTTCTCACTGCATCCAAGCCTGAATTTATTTATCCTGAATATCATACAATTAGATGGTATTTTGCATTTCCACAGACAGTTGTATGTATTCTAGTTTGCTGCTGCTGCTGCAATGACCCAATTTCAATACACAGATCATTAAAAATTCATCTTAGAATGTCGAGTCAAATTTAGGGATACTGAAATACTCTTAAAATCAAAAAATAACACCTGCTTAAGCTGTGATTGTCAGTGTACTCCTTATGCCTGCACTTTTCATATTTTAAAAAGTTATCAAACTTACTTACTAGTATGCTGGACTATGCTGCACTGTGCTTAAACCTCTATTCTACAGTGTGTTTCAGGTTCAATTTCAGCATTGTCTGTGAAAAGATGGGGGGGGGGGGACTGCAAGATTTCCTACTTGAGTCATGTCTTCTTCTCTAATATTGCTCACTTACAGAATCAAATCTCTCCCTCTCTGGTTTCTCCTCTCTGCCTTTCCCTGTAATTTAGGTGTGAACTCCTACAGTTAAAGCTGCTATGTTCTGCCTCGCCTTTTCCTTTATGTGCGTCTCCTTCTTCTTCCTCTTCTCCTTCTTTCCCTCTGGCAGAGAAAATGATCCAACTTAAAATGAAAGTGTGACATTTAAATAAGCACAAGCAAGAGCAAACAGAAGGAGTAGGAGAGGGAGAGGGTGATGGGGGCAGAAAAATGGGAAAGTGACTGATTAGAGAGGGAAAGAATAAAGTGCAGAAAGACTAAGTGAATACTTTCATAATATGGGTTAAAAATAGAGACATAGGAAAGAAAAATATGTAAATTGCACACTTTTAGGGCAAAAAAAAAATATATCCTGAATTTCTACATGTAAGAGGTAAATTAAAAGCTACATAGAGAGGAAGTGAAGAAAAAGCAGGTACCATAAACTTTACGCAGAAATAAGGGACTCCATGTTTAGCTGAACTGAAAAATAGACATTTAAACACTTCTTTATGGGAAAAAACAACCAAATTAATTCAAATAAACACTCACCAGATACTTTATTAAAGAGCGGTAAGTGTACATCATTACCTGTTCAGCTGCTTATTAACACAAATCAGCCCATCACATGACGGCAACTTAGCACATTTAGGCATGAAGACATGGTGAAAATGGCCTAGTATCAGAATGGGGAAGAAAGGTGATCTAAGTGACTTTGAACATTGAGTATTTCACAAATCGCTGATCTACTACAATGTTCTCATATAACCATCTCTAGGATTTATAGAGAATGGTCTGAAAAACAGAAAATACCTAGTGAGCGGCAGTTCTCTGGGCCAAAATGCCTTGTTGATGCCAGAGGTCAGAGGAGAATGGCCAGACTGCTTTAAGCTGATAGGAAGACAACAGTAAGTTAATTAACCACTTTTTAATTAAGTGGTTAATTGATTAAGAAACCTGTAGTTATTTTTAATATACTGTTTTAAAACAAACATTTACACATTGGTCCCAGAAGCCCCAGTTTGCAGGAACCTTCAGTCTGTTATTTTTGTCTACTATGATAGAAAAAATATCCCGATAAAAACCTGCAGCCTTTGTGGATCTGGTCCCTGTTAAGCAAAGAAAGATATAATGTATTTATCATATTTCACATTCATGTTCACTGGCTTTGCATTGTTAAGATTAATGCTTTCAAAATGTATCAAACTTCATTTCTGATCCTTTTTTTTTTGCTTTCACATGAGTACTCAGTTTCTCTGTGTTTCATGTAGAACACCTAGAACTATGTACTGTTTTAAAAAAGCAACATATGCTACTGCATAAATTAATCTTTTACTTTTATGGATTATGAAATGAATGAATTTTCTAATTCTATTAACATATGGGTGATTCAAACAGCTTCTCAGAAACAGCTTATTAAAATGATGTGCTAAATACCACTGAACACATCGGCTTGTTTGTCAAACAGCCACACAAATTCAAAAAGTATGGATCTGTGTATCCTTCTTACCTTCATTTATCCAGTTTTCAGGCTTTAATAATAAATAAATAAATAAATAAATCATGGCTTATTGGACACTAAAACAGGGACTGCATGACGCGTTTGATGGTTGATGTTTACTTCAAGCCCCACGGGGAATGTATCTTAGTCATTCAAGCTCTGTATAGAGAGGCGTTTATAGACTTCTAAGTATATAAGTGGAGCTAAGATTGAAACTCAGAAATATAAAGCTGTCATCTAAAACCCTCTGTGAAGGGATACTTAAAAGAACAGGAGCTGTATTTAATTCAAAGGACTGGAAGCATGTATTCACATGGGTAACAGCCGAATAAAAACTGGCTCAGTTGAGAGTTTAACAACTGTAAATGCTTGTGTAAGAATTGTTACCTCCTACAATCCAAACCAATGACATGTAGATTTAAGTCCAGTTGGGCAAACAAAGACAAGAACACTGGAACGCTAAAGCACATGTTATAAAGACAATCTGGAAGCAGACCACATACTATATTATACTGCAGGGCTGATTATTAAATTAGAATTGGAAAATGAGGAGCATTTTAACTAAAATGTTAATTCAATTGCAAATGGTCACATGTCAAACACCCACGTTGTGTTTGGCACTGCTAATTTGGACACACCCACCAAATGAGAGAAAGATGTGTTGTGCACATTTTGGGGGTACACACCACCAAAACTGTGGCACAACAATGCAGGGCAGGTGGGAGTTGATTGTCCTAAGTGGCACAAATTATTCCATTAGCTTCTTTCTCACCCTGCTATAGGACCCTGGGCAGTCTTCCAGTTCAATCCTGAATAGAAGTTCTATTGGGACTGCCAATCTCTAAGAAGCCTGGAGAGTAGCCAATAGCTTCATTAGCTGTGTGATTATGGTCACCCATGGCCTTGGGTGGGTGGGCAAGGTGAATTTTCAAATGCCATTTGTGCTTGTAAGCACATATTCCAGTCACTAAAGGAGCAGGTCCATTAAGCCTCTTTCCATTCCTTTAAGAATGTTAAGGACTCTGAGATTTACAGATCTCCAGAGTTGTGATTAAACTTTGCACAATTGCTAGTTCTTGTCTTTCATTATGATTGTCTTTTTATAACATCAAATATATTCCTTTAATACAGGGTCAAATAAAACCAGCTGTATTGACTGGCGCTTTTTAACCTCTTACCACAGGTGCCTTTTGGTTCCCTTGCTCTTCATTGTTTTGACTTGCACACGTTTGTGAATAAATGGTTTATGTCTCTTTGTATTTTGGGCCAAAAGAAACAGCGCCTAATCAACTTTAATGGCCTTTCTGTGCTCAAGTGACCCATTTCCTTTATGTAGCTCATTTAAAATGGGAGAGCAGGACATTTATGTATGCACTGGCTGTCACATTTGGGTTGCTTCCTCCTGTGCAGGTCCCATCTGTGCTGATCACTCTCTACTTGCCCACTGTCCTAACTATATTTTTTAAACATGCATTTCTTACATTTTGCTATGTTTGTTATCTGTTTCTTATATTGTTGACATACAGGATATTTTTGTTGTTGGGCTCCCTTCATCTCATAGTTGGAAGATGGTGAGCAGATTCTATGCTGTGTGTTAATGAGGTGCAGTTAATGAGGTTGGATTTAGGAGTGGAGATTGCTTTGATTGTTGCAGTAATATGGCCTCTTGTTCTGACTGTATACAGGCAGGTGTGTGTACATTTTCTGGATTTATCTTGCCATTGCTGCAGTTTTAAAACAATGATATGCTTCACTCCCTACTGCAGAGCTTTCTGTGACAACCAGAATTTGAACAATTTGAAAGGTTCCCCACCAAAGCATTTTGGTTAGTCTCACACAACTTCATCTCCGCCTGTATAGACCCAGTCACACTGGCATACACCTGGTTGGCCACTGCCTAGTAACTACCAGTCGCTAGGGGGGAAATGTGTATTCCCAAGTGATTGCTGGCGATCACTAGATGAAATTGCTCACAAAGAGGTATATAGTGAGGTGCAGCACACCAGAGGCCATGTTTGCCTGTAGTTTGGAAGGAAGACAGAGACTTGTCTGCAAACACTCATCAACTACTTGCTAAGTGGCAGTGAAACTTGAAGAGTGCAAACCAGAAACAGAAGTTGTGTCTTATCAACTATGTTGGTTTCAAGGAAATGAATAAATGATTGAACAGACAGATGGACAGACATTTGTTATGACTAAAACCTTGTCTTAAATTACCAGACAACTGTGTCCAACAATTACAAAATGGCACTTTCATGACTGTTGGGCACAGAAGATCAAGAACCTAGTCAGAATCAAAATTTTCAGCAAAGAGGAGGACAATGGAAAGTTAAGGCACATGTTATAAAGACAATCTGGAAGCAGATCATGGTACATTGTACACTATAGGGTTGACTGTTGAAGTAAACAAAAGAGCGAGGAAGATCAGGAGCATGTTCATCTGTGACAAAACAAATTCAAATGCTTATTCAAATGCAAATGGTAGTGCGTTGAACACCCGGTTGTGTTATCCAGTGACTTCAGTTGGATCCGTGTGTGCACTGCCTGTTTGGCACTGCCAATTGTCACAACCCGGCTCAAAGTATGTGATAGAAAGAGGGTGCCAGCATATCAGTATGCACGCCGTGTTTGAATGCATGGAGGCTGTATGAGTGAGACTGTGCCAGAACTAAGGACTAAAACACTTTGTCAGCCAAACAGCCTCCATAAACCAAAGAGGAGCAAAAAGGAGCCCCAACAGATTCAAACAGGGCTGCTTTATACTGCATCTGAGCTTGATGTACTCAGGTGTGTTGCATCTGAAATTGGGTCAGCTCCACCCACTAGTTACCTGAAAGAGATAGACACAGGCAACAAGAAAACAAGGCCAGCCCAGTGACCGTCGCATAATTTAGACAGTACTGCCAATTGGGCACCATAGTCTAGGGTGGACTGTTGTGATTGATTATTATCAGGCTATCCTAAAAGGTCCCTGAAAAGCCTTCAGCTGTTCTAAACTGCTACAGCTAGAGTACTGACAGGGACTAGAAAGAGAGAGCATATTTCTCCCATACTGACTTCTCTTCATTGGCTCCGTGTTAAATCTAGAATAGAATTTAAAATCCTTCTCCTCACATACAAGGTCTTGAATAATCAGGTCCCATCTTATCTTAAAGACCTCATACTACTATATCACCCCAATAGAGCACTTCATTTTCAGACTGCTGGCTTACTTGTGGTTCCTAAGATACTTAAGAGTAGAATGGGGGGCAGAGCCTTCAGCTTTCAGGCCCCTCTTCTGTGGAACCAGCTCCCAGTTTGGATTCAGGAGACAGACACCCTCCCTATTTTTAAGATTAGGCTCAAAACTTTCCTTTTTGATAAAACTTATAGTTAGGGCTGGATCAGGTGACCCTGAACCACCCCTTAGATATGCTGCTATAGGCCCAGGCTGCTGGGGGGTTCACATGATGCACTGAGTGTTTCTTTTCATTCACCTCTTTTTACTCTATACCCCACTTTGCATTTAATCATTAGTTATTATTAATCTCTGGCTCTCTTCCACAGCATATAGTTTGTCGTGTCTCTCTCCCCTCAGCCCCAACCAGTCACAGCAGATGGCTGCCCCTCCCTGAGCCTGGTTCTGCCAGAAGCTTCTTCCTCTTAAAATTGAGTTTTTCCTTCCCACTGTCACCAAGTGCTTGCTCATAGGGAGTTGTTTTGACTGTTGGGTTTTCTCTGTAATTACTGTAGGGTATTTACCTCACAAGATAAAGCACCTTGAAGCGACTGTATGTTGTGATTTGGTGCTATATAAATAAAACTGAAGTGAATTTCATTGAATTGTTTGCAGTCACTCCTCCGTGAATCGCCACCTTATCGTGGTAGAGGGGTTTGTGTGCCCCAGTGATCCCAGGAGCTATGTTGCCTGGGGGCCTGTCCCCCTGGTAGGGTCTCCCATGGCAAACTGGTTCTGGGTGAGGGTCAAGACAAAGAGCGGTTCAGAAGACCCCTATGTATGTAACAGCAAGGGAACAGTTTACCCTGCCCGGGATAGGGTTACCGGGGCCCCACCCTGAAGCCAGGCCTGGGGAGGGAGCTCGAGGGAGAGCGTCTGGT
>JASGAU010368140.1:0-11593 GCA_030220045.1 Australoheros facetus
GGACGATTGGTGACGAGTTTTACCCACAATACACTTGGAGAAAATATCGGCAATCCACTTGAAAATTTGCGTGTCATAAAGTTAAATGTAAGACTGAAAATAAACATCTTATTCAATATTTTACACCTACTACATATATATATACATAGCATGTTCAATCTGCTGGTTATCTCTCAAAAATATCTCTCAAAAATAAAGCAGTGTCATCAGCTAGTTGAGTTAATCTTATTTCTTTACCAAAAATAGATAAACCTTTAAGAATTGGGTCACGTAGGATTTGTAATGAAAGCAATTCTACTACGATCAAAAATAAAAAGGGAGACAGGGGACACCCCTGACGAACAGATCTCATGACTGGAAAATTTTGTGTTGTATATGGATATAACATAACTCTGCTATCAATATTCTTATAAAACATTTCAACTGTTGAAATAAATTTTTCACCAAAACCAAAGATCTGGAGTGCATTCAGTAAGAATCTGTGTTCTACAGCATCCAATGCCTCATAAAAATCAAGTAAGATTACGAGGGCTTCGGATTCGATCAAGTTAGCGTAATCTAATAAGTCAAGAACAAGTCTTATATTAGAGCTAATGTGATGTTTGGCCATGAAACTTGTTTGAGTTTATCCTATGATTTCATTAAGACCAGTTTTTAAGCGTTTAGCAAAAACTGAGGAGAGAATCTTATAATCGGCATTTAGGGTCTCCAATTTTCTATTAATAAGTGGTCTTTTTCTGGTTTGGGAACTAAAGTTATAAGACCTTGTTTCATTGTAGTGGACATTTTTTTCTTACTCAAACATTCTTTAAAAAATTCTATTAAGGGGTTTTCAATGATGCTCCAAAAGTGGTGATAGAATTCAACAGGAATCCCATCAATGCCAGGTGACTTCCCTTTACTCATAGATTTAATTGCCTCCAGAATTTCAGGTTTTGTAATGGGTTCATCACATCTTTGCTTGAGTTGCTCTGAAATGGGAGGAGTGATATATTTTATTGAGCTAATAAACTTTTCATAATTCACTGGTTTGAAAGTTAGACTTGTAAATATTACTGGAGCAGACATATTTTGAAATATCCAAAGAGTTGGTGGTTGTGTTGCCATTAATTTTAATAATAGTGATATTGTTTCTTTTGCGATTTCGTTTCTCTAAAGCAAAGAAATAACTCGAGTTTTTCTCTCCTTGCTCTAGCCATTTTGCACCTTTGGCCATATCAGTATGTTATCCATATCTATTTTTAGTCTTTTCATTTTAATTTGTTCTTTTTCAGATAGAGAAGCTTTCAGTAATAAGGCATTGAGGTTGTCCACAATAGCCATTTCTTTAGCAACATTATTTTTCTTTATTTCTTTACATGTCGTATTGCTAATTCTCTAACTTTAAATTTAAAGTATTCCCATTTTTGAGTGTAACTTGATACATTGTTACTGAATAGATTTTTTGCGCTGGTGGCTACAGAATAAATCATCTTTCAACAAATTAATGTTCAATTTCCAGTAACCTTGTACATTATTTATCTGTTTAGTCCCAATTAGGTGAATAGTGATTAATTTATGATCAGAGAAAGGGGCATAATTGTGTGATGATTCTGTAACAAATTGTGAGCAAGAAGGAGATATGAACCATAAGTCAATTGTGGATTGCAGTGATCTATTAACATTACTCCAGGTAAATTCTTTTTTTGTCCAGATTTAAGAAACGCCAAATATCTATAACTGAGAGTTGTTCAGAAATAAAAGCTGTATACTTAAATCTTGAGTTTTTAATTGTTCTTGCAGGAATTCTGTCTACAAGGTCATTTGGAGTATCATTAAAATCACCTCCAATAATAAAGTATGCTTCCTTGTACTTGCTTTTAAGAGTAGCTAGTTTGTCACAAAGCTGTGTAAGCATAATTTTGGCCTGAGAAGGATTGTTATGGCAATATAAGTTACAAACTATAAAATAAGAGTTATTATATTTAAGTATCAAAATTATCCATCTGCCCTCATCAGAAACAAGAGATTCAATTATATCGCCATTGAATCTGTTAAGGAGAATGGCGCCACCTGCTGACTTTTGAGAGGAATGGCTAAAATAAATCTGATCGCCCCATTGTGCTTCCCAGAATCTAACATCACTTTCAACAGAATGAGTCTCTTGTAAGAATATTACATCAGCATTTTTTCTTCTACAGAACAAAAAGATTGATTTCCTTTTGGTAGTCTCTTGGATACTGTTAACATTAAGAGAAATTATTTTCAAAGAATTAAGGTAATCTGCCATGAAAGGGAAAGGGAAGAGAAAAGAAAAAACAAAACAAAAAAAACAATAAGACTAAAAATAAAGCTCTGAGCAGAGGCTTTCAGAGAATTAAATGATACTATCCAAGTATTAAACACTGAGTATCAAATGCCGAGAAAACGTTATGTTCACCTTTTGTTTTTTGTTCTTTTTAAACAAAAAGAAGTGAAGTAGATCTTTGAACATTATAAGCAAGTGTATAACAGGTTACCTAAACATGGGATTCACATAAATGTAAGGCAACTGGAACATCTGGACCGAAACTGTTTTTTGAGGTAGCATAAATAATTTGTCTAGCATCTTAATGTGAGTCCTGATTGCTCTGCAAATAGTTGTACACAAATCCCTGAGGCCTTTCCTGTATTTTAATGTGAATAGTTGTGTATAACTTTATTATTTACTATAGTGTACACAAGTTTTAAAAATTTACAACTTATATTTGCATTTTACTTGTAAAAATAATTTGTTAAGCATGTTTGTGATTTTTACAGTAAAAAAAATCTAACTTTATTCTACTCAGATTTTAAGTCCAATGTGTTAATACAGTATGTCAGAATGTAAGAATAACTATACAGTCACACACACGAGGTGGTACAAAAAAAAAAATCATACCAAACAAGGTAAGGTAAACAGTTTCAGTCAACTATAAAGCTAAAAACAAAAGTAGTCAAAATGGCCAAATATACCCCGGACCCCAGAGGGTTAAGCCGGTCATGGGGAATGATCAAGAGGCGTTTTGTAAAGTGTGCAGAAAAAATATAAATTTGACCTGGAACGGTGTGACAGCGATCAAATCACACCAAGCATCCACCATTCACCAGCAGCAGATTCGTGCGTCGGGGAGCAGATCCCTATTTTGTTTTTTGGTGCTACACAAAGCACTGCAACTGCAACCTCAAGGTCAGCTATGAGCACAAGTATTGCCGTCACACTTCAGCAGCAAACCAGTATTCTATTGGAAAATATTCTATTGGGAAATAAATCATTGGCTTGTGAAACTTGAATTTCATTGCATTTTGTTTATATTCTTAAAAAACAAATTTCCTGAGTCTTCTTGAAATGCGTTTGGAATATTAATGTATAGGAGGTCTTAGTGAAGACAAAGTCACAGTTACACCTTTAAGTAAGTGGGATAAAGTTTTGT
This sequence comes from Australoheros facetus, assembly GCA_030220045.1. Taxonomy (NCBI): domain Eukaryota; kingdom Metazoa; phylum Chordata; class Actinopteri; order Cichliformes; family Cichlidae; genus Australoheros; species Australoheros facetus. Next base: position 3,432 of record JASGAU010368140.1, read on the forward strand.
CTTTGGTGAGAGATGGGCTATCATTTTACATGGCTTAGTACTGTGAATCCACCGCCACCCCAAAAAAGGCTGCTGCTCGATTTCGTGCTAGAAGTAAAAATATTGTAGAAGTAGTAAAAATAGGTAGTAAAAGGTAGTAAATTGAACTCTAGGATTCCTGTATACACCCTGTATTAAGATGTGGGTCAAATTTAAAAATCTGTGATTTTTTTTTTCCCCACAACCCTTTCATATGAGACAAAACTGGGTGCAGCTGATTGTGAGAATGGTAAATGGACTAGTTCTTATATAGTGCTTTTCTACTCAGTCTGAGCACTCAAAGCACTTATACAACACATTTTACATTTACCCATGCACACCCATTCATACAAGCACTTCCAATATCAACTAAGCTAAGTGCTTTAATTATCTAACATTCACACACATTCACACTCCGACGGTTGCGTCTGAGAGCAACTTGGGTTTAAGTATCTTGCCTAAGGATACATTGGCATGTAGCCTGGAGTAGCCAGGAATCGAACCGCTGACCTTCTGATCAGTAGGTGACCTGCTCTACCTACTGAGCTACAGCCAATAGCGAACCATGGTCTCTCAGGGGGCAAAAACCAATGTGCCAAATGCCTGAGAGAAAAGGCATAATGATAGTAGAGTAAACCAGGCACCCCCAAGCCTCTGTTGTCTACTGGTCTTTGCAGTTTTCGCAAATTCAGTCTGGGATTTTTTTTATTCCCAATGAATACGTTACAAAGCTTATCAAATTGTTTAAAGTATGTTATAGGAACATGTATCGGTTGAGCCTGTAGAAACTAGTTAAATTTGGGAGTACAGATCCTTTTGATAACATTTACCTTCCCCCACATGGAGCGATATAATTTGCTCCAGCGCTCTACATCCACCCTCATTCTTTATATTAATGGTTCGAAATTAATCTTAATCAAGTCGGCTAGTTGGGGTGGAAATGTTATTCCAAGGTATTTGACACCACTCTTGGGCCATGAAAACATACCAACTGGAAATGTGTTTTTAGGGCAGTAAGTAGTGAGTGGGAGGGCCTCCGATTTTGTCCAGTTGACCTAATAACCCAAAATATCTGAAAATGTTCTAATTAAAGAGGCCAAGGTGGGAAGGGAATTGGCTGGATCTAACATAAAAAGAAGAATATCATCAGCATATAAAATTAGTTTATGACAACTGTGTTCTATAGTAATGCCTGGGAAATTGACCACTTTTCAAATAGCAACTGCCAGTGGTTCCAAAGCTAAAGCAAAGAGTAAAGGAGACAAGGGATCACCTTGTGTAGTGCCTCTTTTAAATTCAAATGATGAGCCAATGACTCCATTTGTGAGGACAGAAGCCATTGGACGAGCATACGTAAGCCGAATCCAGTTTATAAAGTTGTCGCAAAGCATTCCAAAATCGAAAACAGATATTGCCATTCAATTCTGTCGAATGTTTTTTCTGCATCCAGTGATAAGGCAGCCAGAGGCATCTGACTATCCCGAACTGCCCACAAATTATCTATGAGCCTTCTGATGTTATCAGCTGGTGAGCAGGAGCGTATAAATCCAACCTGATCTGGGTGGATCAATGAAGTTATAACTCGGTCTAAACAATTAGCTAGAATTTTTGATAATATTTTGCTACCATATGATGTTAGACTTACAGGTCGATAATTTTTTTTACAATCTGAGGGCTCTTTATCTCTCTTCAGGATGGGAGTAATAATAGCTTCTGAGAGTGTGGGCGGCAGCGTTTTTCTCTTAAAAGATTAATTATATGTACTCAAAAGTAGAGGGGACAATTCTTGAGGAAATGCTTTATAAAACTCTGATGAAAAACCATCTAAACCCAGAGCCTTACTTGAGGGTAGCTGTTTAATTACTTCCACTATTTCTTCAATAGTAATGAGAGAATCTAGACCCTTAAGTTGATCTTTCTTTACTCTGGGAAGATTTAGATCTAACAGAAATTTCTTGATATTTTCTTGTGAAGCTAATGACTCAGAGCTATAGAGATTCTTGTAGTAATCATTAAACACTGCATTTATTTTATGGGGGTCTGAAACAAGCTGACCAGTCCCATCTCTAATAACTAAAATGGAGCTCATGGCCTCTCTTTGATTAATGTATCTAGCCAATAATCTACCTGCCTTGTTTCCTTCTTCAAAGTATTTTTGTCTGGCACGAAATAGACTAAATTCAGCTTTTTCTGACATAAAAGTATTATATTCATACTTAATCATTCATCATTTCATCACTTTCAATCATTAGTTATTATTAATCTCTGGCTCTCTTCAATACTGTGTGTTTTATTCTGTCTCCCTCCCCTCACCTCCAGATGACTGCCCCTCCCTGAGCCTGGTTCTGTTTCTTCCTGCTAAAAGGGAGTTTTTCCTTCCCACCGTCCCCAGGTGCTTTCTCATAGGTGGTCGTCTGATTGTTTGGTTTTCTTTGTATTATTGTAGGGTCTTTATTGTAGGCCCTTAACAATATAAAGTGTCTTGAGGCGACTGTTGTGATTTGGAACTATCTCATCAAAATTCTAGGTGTCTTACCTGTCACGGATGGGCGGTGCTGCTGTTGATGACGCTGTGAGACATCTGATGCAAGCTGTGGTTTCATTTGCCATTGGTTCTGAGCTCAACTGAGTGGGCCGTGGACAGAAGAGGAGCTTCAGAAACACTTGCCTCCAGGGAGTCCTCTTCCGTAAGTCACCTTAACGATGCAGAAAATAACTAACCCAACATGGATGGTAAATAAAGACTAAGCTAAGTTTCTCTAAACCTCAGGTTCTCTGAAGCGAACCCCAGTGGGTAAGAAGGCCATCCATTACCAGTATGCTGACGTGGTTTGCTCCATTCAGACAGGAGGAAGCAGCCATCGCTGCTGGAAGCCTCCTGCGGACATTTCACATTCTGAGGAAATGGACAATTTCAACCAAAGCTGAACACCCTGATGTTTATCTAACCAAGATACCTAAACACAGGAGGAGATGTTCACATCAGAGCACTGTACATAAAAAAAATTTGCCACTGTATATTTCGTCCATTACTTCTCTTCTTCCAGATGACAAATATACAGTGGGTACAGAAAGTATTCAGACCCCTTTAAAATTTTCACTCTTTGTTTCATTGCAGCCATTTGCTAAAATAAAAAAAGGTCATTTTATTTCTCATTAATGTACACTCAGCACCCCAACTTGACAGAAAAAAACAAATGTAGAAATTTTTGCAAATTTATTTTTAAAAAAAACTGAAATACTCCTCCACCATCTTTTAAGATGGCTGTAGACACTCACTGCTATACCTCTCTCCTAACCTCCTCCTTATATACTGATGATGAATTGAACCAAAATTTTCAAATTTTTGGTTTTTCACTCTGTAAAACTTCATGCCACCACAATTCTTAGTCTTTTCTCTGTGTATGGATCAACTGTAGGGCCAGATGCATCTTTCAGGTCCTGTCTCAGGTCTTTGTTGGATTGTTTTTTCTTATTTGTTAAGGACTTGACTTACAGAGACCATTACAGAGACCATTCGACTGCTGTAGTTTTTAGGCTTCGCACCTTTTCTTCATCCTCCACTTGTTTCCTCAAATTTTTTAAGGACACTTAAAGGACACTCCATGCTGAGATATGCTAAGTTTTCAGATAATAGCTGTTTGCAAATCATATTGTTGGTGTAAAAATACTAATATTTTTTGCCTATCAAGCTTTTTCATAGATTGAACTGAAGAAATGGAATTAACAGTTTTTACAACACACTTCTAAGAACAAAGTGCCTAAAAATACAATTTAAAATGATTTATTTGGTAGTTTGTGTTGACACAGCACTGGTTCGGTTCATCACTTAAATTAGTTGTTGTTTTTTTGGGGTTTTTTTTTGGTGCTTTAATGATTCATAGCTCAGTGTTAACTGAATTAACAAACAACAAAACATTCAATGCAATTCAATTCTGTTTTATTTATATAGCACCAAATCACAACAGTCGGCTCAAGGCGCTTTGTATTGTGGGTAAAGACCCTACAAACATCCCTCTGAAAATGGTCAGTTACAAGAACTTGATTGAAAATTGCTGAAATGGCACCGATTGCCCTAAGAAAAACTGGAAAGACCATCAGGAAACTTGAAGAACTGTTTCTCAAGAGCACTTGAAAAAATATGTCTGGTTTCTTGAAAGCAAAATATAAAGAAATGAGAGATGGCCCAACACTTTTCTACATTACTGTATACAGTAGTTGTGTTCAGAAGTTTACATACACTCATCACAGGCATGAATGTCATGGTAATTTGGGGCTTTTAATGATTTCTTTGAACTGTTCTTTTTCCATGGTAGAATTTTTAGACATCATACAGCTTTAATGACTTAAAAAACAAAACAAGAATTGGGTTCAATTGGGTAGTTTGGAATTTCTCTGATCCAAACAGGTCAATAGTATACATACTGAGTAAAACATGCACCCCCACTAAGATTTGGTTGAATGTTTCTTAGCAAGTTGCACCAGATCACTTCTGGTAGCCATAAGCTTTTGACATAATTCTGGCTGAATAATTCTTGGCAGAACTGGTTGGTTTCCTAGCACAGACTTAGCTTTTAAGCATAGTCCACAAATTTTTAATTGGACTTAGTTCTGAGGTTTGGGAAGGCCATTCCAGAAATTCAATGTTAGCCTGCTTAATCCACCCAGAACCAGATTTAATCAATGTCCTGTTGGAACACCCAATTCTGTGCAGGTTTCAATTGTCTAGCTGTTAATTTCAAGTAAAGGTGAAAATTTTGATAAGTCTTCCATTATTCAAACTACTTTGTGTCTGGAAAACATAGTCTCTTGGGAAGCAGGCTGCATTACATAACCAGTATCTGGGAAAGATAACTCAGGAGCACAAAGTACAGCTTACAATTGAGCTGGCTGAGGTTTACACATAGTCCTTTGAATGTCCCACTTCATGAGCTTGCCTCTTGCTTCCCCTGGAGGTCTTTTCCTGTTAAAAAGGAGTTCTTTCTCCCCACCATTTCCAAGTGGTTTCTCATAGGAGATCATCTTATCAGCTTTCAATAGACATTTTAGTTAACTAGGTTTGAAGAATTAAGTTTTGAAGAGCTACTGTGTAAAAGTTTATTTTGAGGTTCCAGGACTTTTGTTGCTTTTTATTTCTAAATTCAAATGACTAGCAAACTTCTATTTTGTATATTTTGAGTTTAATACATTTAATACAATTAAATGTTATTTGTGTAGTGCCAAATCACAGACAGTTGTCTTAGGTAAAGACCACACAATGTTTGTGAGAGAACCCCAACAATCAGATGATCAGCTATGAGCAAGTGCTAGGTGAGAGTGGAATTAAGAAATGCCTCTTAACAGGAAGTAACCTCTAGCAAAAACAGGCTCCGTGAGGGGCTGATATCTGACTCAACGAGACTTGCTTCTTCTCCTTTGCCATGCTTCTTTTTGACTCAGCCTATCTGTCCATGCCTAATGTCAAGCTTCAGACTGAATTTGAGATGTGACCCTTTCTTAGTGGTACAGCATGATGTGCAGAACACACTATGGAACTTAATAACCTTTTATAATATTCATAGTTAGCTTTGCTGATTGGGTTTTGCCTTTCAGTGCTAGAGATTGTCAGAAGACTAAGTCAATGATAATGCGATAAGCAATTAATTTGACCCTGGTTTTAGTTTGTGTGGTTGTTTCTAGGTCTTGACTATGGAAAAGTCTTGCGTTACCCCAAGTTTTTCTTTGCACATTGGACATTTTCAATTTTAGTCAAGTCCTTGTACCTGACCATTTTTAGAGGAATGTATTTTGATTGTTTGTTTGCATGTTAAGCCTCTTAACATTGACTGAATCTTTCAAGAATACAAAGGCACCTAATTCAAGGCATGAACCAGTATTGTGTCCACGCATAACAGACAACTTAACAGCAGCTAATTTTTAAATTGTATTTTTAGGCACTTTGTAACTAGCAGCCTGTTTTAAAAACACAAAATGTCTTCACATTTCTTTAGTTGAATCTATAAAAAATGCAGAACACAGTTCGACAGGCATAAAATAGCATTTACGCACCAACAAGGGGATTCCCAAATAGCTATAAGCCGAAAACCTGTCATATTTTGGCATGGTGTACAGTGTGTCCTTAAAAATTCTGTGGACACTGAATAAGTAGAAGACAAAAGAAAAGGTGGGTGGCCTAGTAGCTACAGCAGAAGAACAGTAAAGACCTGACACAGGACTTGCGAGGTGCATATGTCCCTTCAGTAAAAGCATATACTTTTGCCTCAGCCAGTAATTGCCTCAGTGGAAAAGTGACAGGCAAGATGCAAGAGAACTATTCCTGAAGACCATTTAAAGAAATGAAAAGAAAGCTTGCCTAAAAAAGTTAAGCCTGTGTTGAAGAATAAATATACCCTATCAAATATTGACTTTCAACCTTGTTAGAACTGTATAAACTATGCAGGCTGTATTTCCATCTATGTTTGCACATTTCAACAAATCATTGCACCTATTTCCCATTTTTCAAGCAAAAAAATATAAAGACTTCAAGTCTCAAGACTTTTACACAGTACTATAGTTCATACCAAGCAGACACTTTTTGAAATAAGTATGAAAATATGACATTGCCCAATGTCTCAACAACTGTAAGATTAGCTGAAAACTGAAATTTGAAACAATTCTGAAAAATATTACTGTAAGTCTTTGCTTGTTTACTCTCCCTTCACATCACTGATAAGATATTGCTCTGTATTGTTCACATTTGGGTCTTGTTTTTATCATATGACCATGTTATGACAGGCAAAAATGTTCTTAATGTTGTGTGTTAGGACAGGTCTTTGTTAAGTCAGCTCACCATGTTGTTATTGAGTGGAGTTAAAGCCACAAGCTCCGGACCAATAAGGGTTTCTCAGCTGGAACACGTGATGTGAAAGTTAATGTAGAGTTTGTTTTTGTTCCTCTGGTGTGCTGTGGGGGAAGGAGACAGCGTCAGTGTTAAGCTGGGAAGTAGTGCGGTCTTTCTTTTAAAGTAAAATTACGGGCATTTTCACGCATATTTTAGACTGTTATCCCCCTTTTCCATCCCAAACTTGGAAAAATAAGAAAAAATACTGTATGATGGGAATCAAACAATTCCCAAGCTAAAGACTTTTTTTTGTTTGTTTGTTTTCATCTTCTGTTCTGTACCAGATCTGTGCTGTACCAGTTTATTTTGAGTAACAAGTATTATTTAGTGTAGTAATTTTTATATGGTGTGTAAAAAAAAAAAAAAAAGGTTTTTGGAAACAGTACAGATGAGTACTGAATGTAATTTCGATGCTTGACATCAGCGTTAGGTATTTTATTTTGAAAAACACCAGAAGCCTTTTCTTCAAGCGAGTCGTTTTACTTAGGGTGAGAAGTCTGGAACTGGTTCTCAGAAGAGTTTGGACCATGAGGTAACTGGCACAGGACGAGCTCTTTTCGCTCGCTTTCCTCAGCTTACACAGTGAGAAGAATGTTTTAACACTCACAGCTTACAACAACCGAAAATAATGTCGAAATGGAGCCATAATGCTCTTATATATTTAACAAGTCAACGGAGCAGTGGAATTTTCTAAAGCCAAAGTGGAATAACGAACACTCCGTAAGAGGTAAGCAACGTTAAAGTTAAGGTACCTGCTCTTTGTGTAACTATTGTGTACGAGTGAAAGCGTGTTTTGGCTATTATATTCCATTTCCAAACTCAAATGTATTTTTTTTTCTGCCGAGAAAAGCCGGCAAACTCACTGTCTCTCAAACAAAGCAGCGCTCTGCGCGATGAATCCTGCGGGACGTGTTGTACAGCTTAACCACCACCTGTCGCGCGGCGTTGCCTGTACACAGTCTACAGAGCCTCCGTTCTGATTTCACGCATTTTTAGAAATTATACGGTTTTCAGCGAAAGCACATGGAGCAAACTATTGTTATTTAAGGTGGCCGTGAGTCTCAAGGAGTCGGTCTTCCGGTTTGCAACCCCCTCCCCAAAACAAACAAACAAACAAGTAATTTACTTACATTTGCGCTCAGTATAAAGTATCTACAGTGGCTCCTAACTACAGCCCACTCTCACCACTTCAGCGTGAAGCATCACAGTGATATTTCAGCTCATTCTCACAAATCCTCTTGTGTGTATTGTGACTCATCCCCCC
>JASGAU010368143.1:0-11603 GCA_030220045.1 Australoheros facetus
GCGCTGCAGAGTTTAAATGAAGCATCGACACAGTAAATTTGTGTCGATAATTTTTTAGAATCGATTTAATCGAGTTAATCGATGAATCGTTGCAGCCCTACTCTCCAGCACCCCACCCAGCGACTCCAAAAAGGGTGGGTACTCTAAACTGTCATTCGCTGTATAAGCGCAAACAACAGTCAGGACCCGTTCCCCAGCCTGAAGGCACAGGGAAACTACCCTTTCGTCCACTAGTGAAAACTCTGACGTGTAGGCAGCAAGCCGGGGGGATACAAGAATACCTGCCCCAGCTTGCCGCCTCTCACCAAGGGCAACTCCGGACTGGAACAGAGTCCAGCCCCTCTCCAGGAAACTGGTTCCAGAGCCCAGGCCATGCGTTGAGGTGAGCCCAACTATATCTAGCTGGTATCTCTCAACCTCACGTACTAGCTCAGGCTCCTTCCCCACCAGAGAGGTGACATTCCACGTCCCAGTAGCCAGTCTCGATAGCCGTGGATCGGTCCGCCAGGGCCTCCACCCTTGGCCACCGCCCGACACACAATAAATGTTCACGTTTTGTTCATGTCTGTCTGCCTGCAGCATCTACATTTGTGTCCTTTCTGCAGGACAGAATGATGCAACCACAACATGGACCTAGCAGATATCGCCATTCTTCTAGATGAAAAGTTAGTGGAGGAATTTACAAGGTTGTCTAATCATCTGCTTCAGTCCCCAACTATTCACTGAATATGTCGATGCAGCAGCAAGCCAGCTGCTCTTCGCTGCTATGGTGGACCTGCTTCTCCTCCTTTCAGCAGCCAGTCAGACAGCTTGTCTTCATCAACGTTGCTGCAGCCAACCAGCTTATTGTTGGCCCCCATAATAAGAGGTGAGGTTTCCCAGTGGCAGAATTGTGGCTGTCAGCCAGTAACTTTGATCACCTCTGACCAACTGGCATCATCCCTGCTGAAAGTGGCTGAACCCAGCCTTGCAGTGTTGATGCTGCAGCTGCGGCAGTCCTGCCTGACATTACTGTAAGCTCCACCAGTGGCCTTGTTATTGGCTGGATTATGAGAAGATGATGTGGAGCCAGCTGCCTTTGTGTTTCCATCTCCCTCTTCAAAAAGTAAGCAGGGCTCGTGTTGTCTTTACTCCTTGCCGTGGTTCAGTTCTGCTTCCCCACCTAGACGCTGCTGCCCGGCCCCAGCCAGAACTTGTATCCTGGTCCTCATTTGCAAACATTGGGCCGCAGTATAAGCCTGCCTCCACCACAGCATCAGAGAATGTATCACTGGAGGCCTCCCAAGAGACTCAACCCTGACCAACCTGTGCTCGTTAACTCAGAGTATTCTGTGTGTGGCTTCCGGCTGTTCACTAGCTGGTTGTCTTGGTTTACACGTGCTCAGTTGCAGTGATGTCAGTAACGCGTTACTTAGTAACTTAGTAACGTGTTACTCTAATCTGACTACTTTTTTTCGGCAACGAGTAATCTAACGCGTTACTATTTACAGTCCAGTAATCAGAGTAAGTTACTTATCCACGTGATTGCGTTACTATTTTTGTCATTTTCCTCAGTACAAAGATATATTTTTGCTTTCTTCTTGCGTCTCGGGGAGTGACGTCTGGCCGCTGTGACAATTTCATCCCGTTTTCAGCATGAGGACAATAACAGCACACAGCGACACAAATGTAAACAATGGAGGGAGGAGAGAGATGTATGTTTTCTAGCTGAAATACAGACACTATTTTGAGTTTGCGTCAGCTAAAGATGACAATATCAAGGTTAGCTGTGTACTCTGTGCTTGCGACAAAAAGTTATCTAGCTTCAAAAACACTACGTCAGATTTGAAGAAACATCTGGAGTCATGGCACAGTCACACTTACAGAGCGAGTCCCACCAGGTGGTGAAGCAGAGCTGCAGCTAATGCAGGAGGCCCCCCAGCATCCAAACAACAAAATCTGGACTTCGGTACAAAACCAGTAAGTGGGGGAGAGCTGAAGAAGTTGGTCAGACAGTGTGTAGTAGAGAAAATGCTGCCCTTAAACACGGTTGACTTGCCCTCAATTCATGGTTGTCATTTTTCTGTTGAGGGAGTGGGGGTGCTGCCGGTGTTGTGACAAAAAGTGATTTTTCGGTATTTGCCATAAAGTGATAAGTGTATTTAAATGGCTGTAAATGATTTGTTGACCTATAATCTGTGAAACATGTCAAACATATCTCTCATGAATGATACTATCAGATCATTTTGAGTGAGAAAGAGCATTTCTATCACAAGGTAGAAGCTGCACTCAGTTTTTGGCAAAGTAACTTTTATATATTCGTTCTTTTTATCAAGGTAAAATTAAAAATGTCTTTTTAAACAGAAATCTGGCTCAGAAGGCTGCAGAAATCACAACAAATATAACATCACAGTTATATGAAGATATTTTAAGTGGCCAAAAAGCACTGGATTGATTATAATGTAGGTACAATAACACAGACTGTTGAAAACCGGTTATTTCTCCATTTTATATATAAGCCCTTCATAAATCATGCTGAATGTACTCTATTCACCAATATAAGCAAAGCCATTACACATAAAAGCACACAGAAACATCGGGATCACTTTATGGCAGACGATCACTTTTTGGGACACCAGCAGCTGTTTAATGTAACTAATAAAGTAACTTGTAATCTAACTTAGTTACTTCTAAAATTAAGTAATCAGTAAAGTAACTAAGTTACTTTTTAAAGGAGTAGTCTGTAATCAGTAATCAGATTACTTTTTCAAAGTAACTATACCATCACTGCTCAGTTGTTATTGTGTTCCAAAAAATCAGCTTGACATCAAGGTCAATTGATAAGAGGTAAACAACCCTTTATTCCGCCAGTGTCACACAGTCCACAGTCTTGACTTTGAAAACAAAAACACAAAAACAGAACAGGAAGAAAACCATGTGTCTCCCCAGCTAGTCTAGGCTCTCTCTGCTCACTCCGCTCACAGGCCCCGTCTGCTGCTTCTGCTTTCTTAAAGCCGGAGTACCCCAAATTACAAAACTCAATGGAATAGCCTGTTTTAGGCAGAAAAGAATTACAGACAACAAATTCAGTAAAACACACATACTTATATCAATTAGGCCATTACTTAAATTTCAATACCCAAAACTATACTACAAGATGAACATGTCAGGATAAAATAAGTGAGACAAAAGAAAGTTAGCAAACTTAATCCTGCCTCTGTGCCAAAGCCTGGCCCGCAGCTGTCAGATCCTGAGCCAGCAGACTCAGAGGCCAACCTATCCTGTCACCTCACAGCTCATTCAGCAGAGGGACTCTACCTCCTCCGCTGACATTACCCACCTTAGGAATCTCACCTTCTCCTCCATCGCCAGTCTGTAGCCTCCACTGACACCAGCCTCCAGCCAAGCCACTGCAGGGTCTCTGTTGCTGGCCACTAGAAGTGCCATTCCTGTTCTGTGGACTGCTCCCTGTTTGTTTTTGTTTCAGAGAAATTGAACAACATTGTTTCTTTGGAGAAACTCAGAGAATGTTTCTCTGAGCATGTTTCTCTGAGCACAACATCATTATCAAACTATAAGATTATGTTTTATAGTGTAAAAGCTCATCAGTGATTCAGCTGCGGGGACATGGGGGCATTTCTTTGGATAGGCCTGGCCCTCCAAAGCCTGCAATGCTGGCTCACTAACACTGCCACAAAGCCGTGCCAGTTCAGGCCTCCTTTGGAAGGTTTCCTAGATAACGGTTGTGTTGTGTTGTTGCAGAGAAAGACCGTGTGAGGGCGCCAAAGGACACTGTAGTCTCAGACTGTTCAAACACTGAAGCGAGAAGAACATGATTAAATTACACTCAAGACAACATAAGAGACAGACTCAAACAACCCTGAACTGAAATGTGTTAGAGAGATCTGCAGATCTTTTTAAATCCTGGGGTCAAAGTCAGTAAACTTCTAACTTAAAAAATATATATCTAATCAAATATGACTACATGGGCAGTAATTAAATTCACTGTGACTAATTTAGATAATGCTTTGAATGCTTTGACTGCCCACATATGTACCTAGGGGTATTTCAAAATTTCTGCTGAGTGGGGAGATGTTGTTTTCAAAGGACTATGGAGAAGCATGGTGCACATGTTCCAGCTAGTATGTGTTACTTGTCTTTACAAGTGTATCTATGGCAGTAGTTCAGTGTAATGTGACCCTAGTAGTTGTAGATAACCCTACAAGGGGTTAAAGACCTGGGACTCTCCATGAGTTTTTAGGACTGTAAAAGCCTCTTGAAAGACAGATAAAAAGTCTTCACAGTCCAAAAAAGTCCAGTAGCCTTCTTTTTAACCACCTGCATCTGTTTGTTTTGTGCCTTTTTCTCAAAGAACAAATTCAGAATCTAGATGTGAAAGGCCTAGCCTGCCTCTGAACACTGTCTTTGTGATGGTTAATAAAACAAGCTCACAAATATTCCTTTGATACTTAGCTAATCAGGAAGCATGTTTAGCCTTGTTTAAAAAATTCATACTGCATTCTGTTTATTTGCTGTATGTTATTGAAACTCAGGCTTTGTTAAAATATTATTTTTGCATCTCACGTTTACCTGTGAAACTGAAAAGCTCCATAGGAAACTGTAGAAAAGTAAAGTAGTCATCAAAGAATAAAAGGTGGTTGTAGATAAAAGAATTCATTTTGCCTTTTGAAATGAACCCAAACCACGATCATTTTTCTAAACCCAACAAAACAGCAACAGGGAAAAGATATCAAAAATTATAAAAATATGAATGCGACTCAAACTCTTCCTTCCTTGTGAGAAGTCTTGTGATTAAAGACACAATACTGGTGTCAGAACAATGTGAAAACTATGTGAAGAAGCTCTTTGGTTTCACTTCCTTCTTTTTGCATTTGTCTCATCATGGAAAAAATTCTGATAAATCAAACTGAATTTGAATAAACAGGCTTTTGGCACAGACTATTTTGAAATTTATATTTTGCTACAAAAACAAAATCATTTGAACTCAAGTTTTCTTTGGTTTGCTATTTACTTTACACAAGTTTTTTAAAAAGTCATTAGTTTTTCATTTCCAACAATGATGAGTCTGTACAGTGAGATCACTTTCGGTTATTCAGGTCATGTGGTACAACACTTTTTTAGAGATACAAATCGTCAAGTTCTGAAATTAGACTAGCGAGTTGAACTGGAAAAGAAAGGTTTAGCACCAGTTTTTTCTCTCACAAGACTGAGACTCAGCAATCTGAGTTCATGATGCAGCTTTATGGAGCTCTGATCCTGTGTGTGACTCTGTCTGCAGGTAAGAAAATGTTTCATGTTGGTCCTGTGTGCTCGGACAGATAAAGAAATGCAATGAAGTTTAAAGGTGATCTTAAAGGCTGGATGTAAAGGAAAAATTAAAGACACAGTAACAATTCAGTAATGAGTTATATAACCAGCTTGTGAGGAAACAGCAATAAACACTTTATATCTCTTTTGTTTAATCATTCAAACTTTAAATGTAAAAACAACTGTTCATGGTTTTATGGTGTTAAGTATATGCAGGACATTTACAACAGGAACAAAAAATTCCCACATATTACAAATGTGTATGAAATTGTGTTCCATTTCCTTCTATAGCATGCGCATTAAGATGCTACACGTGCACAGCCACTGATCCTAACTCCTGCACAGACACCAAATCTTGTCCCGTCATCTTTAACCGATGTTTTTCTCTCAAAGTAGACGGTGAGTTGTTTCCTCGTGTTAGAAGCTCCAGATAATGCTGAATATCTGCCTGTTGTAAATCACACTATGTAAAAGAGTTTCTGAGAGTTTTCTCATCACGTCTTACAGGTTATGACTTGGTTACAAAGGGCTGCCAAACCAGTGTATTTTGTGTCAGCGCTGTGTCTTGCTGTGAAGGGGACCTGTGTAACAGCGCTATTCCAGCTGGTCCCAGTGCCATCCTGCTGCTGGTGTCCTCAGCCATCCTCAAACTTCTTTTTTGAGGCTGCGGACTGATGTTGGTTCTATTCTGATTTTATTTTGTACAACTAAGGAAGAAATAAACAACTTTGAAGTGCCATGATGTGAAATAAATTGTCCTTGATATTTTGAGCTGTCACTCAAAGTAGTTCAGGGTCTGTCCTATTCAAATACTGTACTGCTATTGCTACTGTACTTTACTGCAAACAAAATATATGTTTGCATATTTTTGAACAGTTTTAACTTCAGTTGGGAAGATGCCTGAATTGTTTTATTTCCTGTTCCTACAACCAAGGTGATCAGAGCAAAGGGTAATAACCTTTGTTTTTAAACAAATGTGAATTTATAAAGTATTTCTTTGTATACTTTAAAAGGAACTCAAAAAGGGGAATTCACCACTCAAACATATCCTCCTGAACACCAGAGATTCAAATAACAGTTTTAGCTTACCCTTTTTTGCTCAAATCACTACAGGCCTTAAGGAAGAAACCATACATACATGTATAGGGTTTAACATAGCAGTACAGACACCAAGTATTTCTTGTTCTGTGTTCTGTCCCATTGTGTTCCCCCTCTGTGTGGAGTTCCTGTGTTTCTTTTCCTCTGTCTGTTTGTGTTCTCTGTGTGTTGTTTCAAATCTGTGTCTCTGTTCCCTCATTGTCACACTTCCTGTTTTATTTTGTCGGTGTCCTGTTCCGTGTGAGTTGTTTAGTTTTACTTCCTTATCTTGTATCTGTGATTATGCAGCTGTGCTCCTCACCTGTTGCCTGTTCCCTTATTAACCTTCTGTGTATTTATTGTCTCAGTCTCTGCCTCTTGGTTTCCTGTTGAGACAAATTCTTCAAGATATGACAGTCCAAATTCAGAAATGATCTTGATGTATCTGATCGGAGGAAAAGAATAATGCTCTCTGGAAAGTGAGACCTCTCTTAAACAGACTAAAACAGAGAAAACCCAGACTGCTTCAATCTGCTGAGACCACACAAGGCCTGCGTAGATGATTCCCTTTTGAGGCCGGTCTTCCTGCAGTTGTGCCAAGGAACCCAAGTCCTACTACTTCAGAGGTCTACCTTATAGAGTACTTGTTTTCATTTTGCCGCACCTCAGGCTCCTCAACAGCTGGTATGTTGTCCTCTGTGATTTCAACTTCCTGCTCTACTGTGTTTCCCCTCTCCACCTCAGCTACTTGAGTCCTATTGTACTGTCAAGAGGGGATCCTGTGCTTGCTATTGATTGAAATCACACACAGACACAAAAGTAGAGTACATAATCAGCTAAAAGGGTTAATTTCAGAAACTATTTACTTCGTTGATTTATATGATTAGTTACTTATTTGCTAAAAGTGAATTGTACATTGCTCACATCCACCAAGAGTGTGGCTACATCAAACAGTACACAGGCAGCCAGGTTTCTCAAACAAATGTCAGTGCCTGCAAACTTCAGATATTTACTCATGTCTGAAAGCAGCCTTAAAACTGAAAGCACTCTGGCGCTTAAAAACGTTCTTTAGCATATCAGTGTTCATGACATGACTCGGATACTCGGTCCTAGTTAGAGCCAATTCAATAAGTTGAGACAGATTCTTCAAGATTTGAGTCAATCAAATAAATGATTGTGGTGTCTCTGATCAGGGATAAGAATAATGCCCTCTAGAAAATGAGACCTCTCAAACAGAGTAAACCCAGGCTGCCTCCGTCTGCCAAGATCACAGAAGGACTCTGTAGACGAGCAGATGATTTCCTTTGTGGGTGACTAATAGATGTGCAGAATGAATTTTAATGAAAAGCTTGACTATAAAAAGTTAAAACAATGTTTTAGTGTTTAGATGTGTTTCCTTCATCTAACCGTTTTAATGCTTATGCAATAAAAAAACAATATATTTTTTTGCCACAGCGGCTTTTATCAACAGTGGCGGGAGACAGGAAATGGGGGAAGGATACAGGGGAAAACACACGGGCAAACTGGCAACAGGCCAGGACTCGAGCCCACGCCACCCGCACCGCAACACGGCATATGTATGTGGTCGCCGGCTTCACCACAAAGCCACCCGGACGCCCATAAAAACTAACTTGCATCACATCATTCTTTGACTGAACAGGAAATGCAGAAACTTTGTTCTTCAACACTTTCTGATGATCAGAGTGGATATGTGGTTGTGGAGGGGAAGCTATATAATGTCTGTTATGTTAATGTGTTTACGCTCTCAATTATGATACATTTTTTTCAGTCTTGATGATCAAAAATCTTTTGCATGTGTTTTTCCTTTTATGGATCAGTCATATTCAAAATAAATTATTTTCTAATACAGCAAAAGTTTTTGTCAAATATTAAAAATTCTGATTATTTCTGACCGTGCTCCACATTTATCATAACTGGTCTTTTGGCTGAAATTATTTCCTATATTAGATTTAGTTCCTCTCAAGTTCAGTCCTTTATCATTTCAGATGATAATAGAGAAGTACACTTTGTGTCAAAACTATTCACTCATCGTTCCAAATCATTGAATTCAGGTGTTCCAATCACTTCCATGGCCACAGGTGTATAAAATCGAGCACCTAGACATGCAGACTGCTTCTACAAACATTTAGCTGTAAAATTTCCTCCCTAATAAATATTACAACGCCAACTGTTGGTGATATTTAAGAGAGTGGAAGCGACTGGGAACGACAACAACACTGGCACTCAATTTCTTATAGTAAAAGGACTCTCTCTTCTTGTCTTAATCATCTAAGATTTCAGAGGAAATTCGTGAAATTAATCGGCAGCACTCAGTTACACCCTCTCTAAATCCTCTCTTCTTTAATCAGAGATTGATTTACTTTAAACTGATGAATCAATTTATTACTGCTATGACAATATTGATGAGCAAGGAGAGAAGGCTGGTTGTTTAGTAGCTCATCAGATCCGACAAGCAGCAGCATTTAGATTTATAACTGGAGAAATTCTCATTAATAAACAGGTAATAAATAATTAAATCTTATAAAAAATCTTTGTTTGCATTATTTCAACAACAGAAGGGGATTTTCTCTTAGCTGTTCTCAGAAAGTTTGGTTTTGGTGAAAATCTTATACCATGGATGAAATTATACCATTCTCATGATTTTTTACTATTTGTGACTATGAATCCATCACTAATATTTCAGGTTCATGTTCATTTATTGATACCCTTAGACAGTCCCGTCGCCAGATCTCAATCTCAAGGGGGGCTTATGAAATCGAAAAGGGGGGCACCACTATTATTAGCTTGATTAGTGATCTGGCTTGGGTGGGCAGGCCAGGGTGTATCAGTGGGCGGGCACGGCCCCCTAGGGCCCGCCCATAGCGACGGGTCTGCCCTTAGATTTGTTTTGCTGTTAACAAAGGAGGCAACCATTCTATCAGACTTCAAACAAAGACAGTGGACAAAATTCACATAGAGAAACATAAAGGAGAAAAGAGAGAGTGCTCCAGGCTACACTAAAACCACAACTTCAAACCCTTGGACTAAGAATGCTACTACAAGGCCAAGAAAGTTAAAAACCCTACAATAAATAGATTCAAATTAAAAATGAATAAATAAATATACAATTTTCTATAGTTTATTTAAATGAGTAATAGCATCTGGGGAAAAGCTGTTTTTGTAACAGTTTGTCCTGCATTTAGGGGCTGCAATCTTGTCTGGAGAGAAGAAGCTGAAAATCTCCACATAATGAGTGGGAATCGTTTAAATATGGAGCTGTAATTCTCTTCCCAATTTGTTTCCACTTTCCCTCTTGACCCCGCCATTGTGTCATGAATACATACACAATGCTAATAAGTTCAGAATTTATGTATCAGCATGACAAACATTAATTTATTCAGTTTGAAGCTTCACACACCAAAGCCAAGGTGTGAGTATAATCTGCCTGTTTTACATTTACTGTCCACTTGATGGCGCAGTAGAGCAAATGAAGCTTCGGCCCATGGATTCACAGATTGAATGGAAAGATTCAGTCCTTCATGAAGCTTCATCTCACCATCACTAGAGTTTATTAAAGAGTTTAATAGGTTTTGGAGTTTACTTTTATTTATTTTGCTCAATGTTGACGTCACAATGTTCATGTGTGTCCTTAGTATTGAACACATTTAGCACATAATTCTGCTATCTTGTTAACAGTTGGTTGTTGGTTGAATGTAATATTTTTAAATGGTATAATTTGAGTTTGTATTACACAATAATTACTCTTGCATCTTGAATTTTGCACCTGACAAAGTCTGAAAAAACTGAAACCAATGAAAATGAGCAAAGCTACTCGAAAAATGAATTAAAACTAACTGAATTAGAAAAAAGGTTACAATAAAATAGAACTAAATTATGTAAAATCCAAAATTATTATAACCCTGACTGGCACAGCTGGAGTCACAGAATGTGAAGTGTTGAATCCAAATCAATACACTTCTACTTGTTTTGTAATTTTTGATTGAAGAACAATTTTTTTTAGCTCCAAAGAGGCATGAGGAATAGTTCCCAAAGTCAAACCTGGACCATGATCAATAAGGTAGATTTCCATTAGCTGTTAAGCTGCAGTGCTGGGTCAGTATCCTGAGTCATACTTTAGCAGTGGAGGCTCCAGAAATATTTTCCTGCAGGTGCTAAGGGGGGGGGNNAAGCATTTTACTGAGGGTGCTATGAAGGATCATTTGTTATTTCAGTTCTCAATGCACACAGACACAAGCTATTTTCTTGGGGGTGCTTTTCCAGGGGGAGCTATAGCACCCCCTAGCGCCGCCACTGTACTTTAGCTTTATTGCTGTGGCTTACTATTAACAGAATCATTAACTTGAGCCTGGTTGTAACTGCAGTGACTTATTGCCAGTATGGATGTTTAAGCCCTTCATTATCGAACTATGAGATTATATGCACACCTCATTCCACTGGCCTGATCCCACTCACAAAACGCATGTTCCTATTTGCAGTATTTGTGTATATATACCCTTGGAAACAGTAATTAAAGGGACCTCCTCCTTTTCCTTCAGTACCAACTGCCACAAGGTAAAAGGGAAGTGGAGTCATGTCTCACTTATCCTCCATATGCAAGAAGGCTGTGCAACTCAGTTCAAACAGTGATATGTTTAAATATCTTCAAACTGATGAGAAGTCTCAAATGACAACTTATACAATATAAAACTCTCCATAGAACACACTTTACTGGACAAAGGATGTTCCAAATGGGCCTTAAACACTCAAATATATGCACCCACTGTTCAACCAATTCGGCGGAGAAGTATATGCATGCTCTGTGGTCTTGAATGTGTTATGGGTTGGCAATATGTTTTAAGATGAGCAGCGATTTAAGAAAAACAAAACAAGATTCATGAGTTATGGGACTACAGTTAAGTCCATTGTGTAAATAAGTTAAAAAGAAAAAGAGACACCCCAGTATTTCTTTTTCTGTTTTATTCTGTCTCTAGTAAGTGATTCAGTTATATCAGTGTACTTTACATGTGCTATCCCAGGACATTCCTGGAAGGTGCCACCAGGTGGCGCACAGTAAACATAAACCCCCTATATATATATATATATATATATATATATATATAAATAAAAATCCCAGCTCGCCCCTATGGGCGGTCTATTTTGCCCTCCAAGCTCGGGTCCTCTACCAGAGGCCTGGGAGCTTGAGGGTCCTGCGCAGTATC
>JASGAU010368150.1:3848-26309 GCA_030220045.1 Australoheros facetus
CGGTGGTGACTGCTGGGAACACAAACTCTGATTTCATCTAATAAAACCTCCATCTGCTTACTATTTGTTCTGCTTCACTGTAATTAGCTCATGGTTGCACTTTATTTCAAGAAAAGATACAGTCACCAGAAAGTTTCCGCTTTATAAAAATCATCTAATTTACATTAATAATCTAATTCTGCAAATTAGTTACTAATTGCAGATTTAAAATAAATGTACTGGTCTTTTGTTTGATAAAGGACTCTTAACTTTTTAACTGTAAAGGTTTTTAAAAAAAATCACGATTATGTTAATGGGCATTGCCTGTCTTTTCTTTCACTAAATCCTGGGGTCACTGTCTCAGTTGTGGCACGATGGGAGACTAACTGATGGTAGAGATCTAAAAATACACGAGGTGTTTTAACTCTGTCTATTTTTAAAAGTAAAAGCCCCTAATTTAAAGTTACCAAGATGCTTTGATTTTCAAAATAAAAGCCTCACTCCAGTAAGTTATAGGAAGTTGTCAGGATTAGAGCGATACAGGATTTTTAAGACTGATACTGATATTTGGTGACTTAAAAATCAGATATATTGGCCAATTTTTTTTTCTTTCAGACACACAAAACATAAACAGATTTCCCTCATGTGCAGTTATTTATGAGTACTTTCTCTTAACTCTTCAGTTTTATCATACGCCTTAAAGTAAACCTACTTATTTTCCTTATTTTCCGGCATATATCTCATGTTCCAGCAGTGGATGCTCATATTAATACGGTCCTCTCAGGCACAGAAGCCCCATGTACCTGCTGTTTAAACTGTCTGGTTGTGAAGGGCAGCCAATCAGAAGAAAATTGGCTTAAAGGGGTGGAGTTAAAACAATGAACTGAGGGCTGAGTATTATTTTGAACTGTGAATCATGCACAGCTACTTTAGTTCAAGAATACAAATATGGAGGTGGAAATGAGCAGAATACATCCGCTTTAAATGAAGTTAAAATCCAGATCTGAAAATATGAAATAAAATCAAATATTTATCTGTGTGCAAATCAGGTTTAGATCAAAGATTAAAGCTTACGAAGCTGCCCTGACCCAGAGTGCGCACGCACACACACACGCACACACACAGACACACACACACACACACTACCCAGTGGAGTGGCATGCATGTTCTGTGTATAAATATTTACAGTAGCTCCTTCTGTCTCTAGTTTGGTCTCTCTCATGAGATTGAGACCACGTGTGTTTGTGTGCCTGTGTGTGTGTGTGTGTTACAAATGTTTGTGTATTCCCAGAAAGACGACAACCCAGTGGCAGCAAACAGTGCCGACAAAACACAGGATAGCTGTGTGTGTCTGTGTGTGTGTGTACTCCAGCCCTGAAGAGGAATTTAAAGCTTTGCCTCATCTAATCTGAGCCTTCCCTCTTCCTGTTCTGCGCGGAGCGGTCTGACTTGGCTGTCAGTCCTCTTTATCTCTGCTCTCACACACACAGTCAGCAGCAACTCACTGAGCTGTGTGTGTGTGTGTGTAAGATTTGAGGCTATACTGTGAAACATCCAAGAATACTTTAAATGCTTTTAGTTTATTTCCACCAACTTTGTTCGTCCTCACTTCAATAATAGATGCGCTCACTGGCTCTGTATAATTCATGGGGCCGGTGTCTGTAATGGAAGAGAGCCGTTGAAGGCAGAAATCTGCAGCCTTCCTCCTCATCTTCACTGCTGCAGCTCACCGAGCATCTGGGATCAATTCATTTATCAATAAGCAGATTCAGGTCGGTGAACTCTGTGTTAAAGTCTGCCTCGGAAAGTTATTATCAGTATCTGCATGTCGTAATGGGTCAATTTGAAAGTTCTGCTGGCGTTGAATAGGTAAATTTACCACCTGCTGGACGCTCCCTGGACATCATTTTTGGACTTCTGGACAGAAACTTTGTTTTGTATGATCCTTTCATTGATTTCAGGGATTTGTGTCTCCTCTTGCTCTACAACTGGGGAGTCTTTTGCATATTATGTGAATGTGTTAACCACTACACCATGGAACCACATGAAGGTACCACATACCTTGCACTTAATTTCTTCACTGCAATAATCTGATCAATGTTTCTTGCTTTTGAGAGACTGGTCTGACTGGACCACTAGCATATTTGGAAACAGCATCAACAGCTAACTATCTAGAGTTCAGTTTTTACCGTTGTGCTGTGGCGTTTTGACTATGATGAGTGCTCGGACTGAGAAGACAAATGGTTTGAGGAAGGAGTAAAGGAAGCCATCTATGCCCGCCTGTTAAGATGCTATCCTGGGAGCCCTACCCAGGTGATTTAAGAACCATTCATTAGCATGGTTATTTCTGGCATTTATTTAACCAGGGAATCGTATTACAGTGGCAGTCTGGGATGAGGGACCCAGGCTTTCTGGTTCTGGTTCATGCTGTTGTGGGTGGATTATCTCAGACTGGCTCAAGTTTTGTCATCTTCTTCCTGCCGTGTGAGGGCGTTTGTCTCTGCCCATTGGGGACCCTCAAAGTGAACTTTTAATAAGTACAATTTAGCCTTCATCCTGCATCTTCTCTGTGCTAATATGTTTATATTAGCCAAACCATAGCTCTGTAGCAAGCCACCGGGTGGCACATCATTATATACCAACTAGCCCAACTTCACCAAGTTTCCAACCATCACTGCCATTTAGTTTTCTGTCTTTGTTTACATCCAAAGTTTTGCAGTGCTGTGTTTAGTTTGAATGCTAGCTTCTACCTTGTAAATCCTCTTTTTCATGGATGCTTGGGCATTAAACTTTATTCTAACACCTGGGAGAACAGCCACAGTGACCATTTTACTGGAGCCGAAATTATTTGGACTGTTTTTAGCTCTCAGCGGTGTCTGAGCGTTTGTTTACTTTTGGGAACTGAAGGAGCATTTGGGCCTGGAACTGTCCAGCGTACAAACGTATTTACCTGAAACAAGAGTCATGGAGCAATATTATCACTCCTTCTAATAATGTCTGTGTTCACCTCAAGAATCCAGAGCCCAATATTCACTTCTTTTTTTTTTTTTTTACACTTTACAAAGTGCGGAGAGTAATAACAGCAAAAGTGTGAGATGGAAGTCATGTTTGGTTGAAGAACAGCGGACCACTGTGGCGAGGTGAAACTCTCGAGTGCGCATCCAAAGGGGAGATGTCTCTGCTCTAAGTCGAGGAAAACAAGCCATTTGTCTCTGTGTCCTGCTGTGCGGAGCAGCCTCTCCTCCCTCGCAAGGTTTCCACTGACCTTAAACCACCGAGTGCGCACACTCTCTGCATCGTGCAATGAAAAAAAAAACCCACAAACTGAGAACCTCAGAGGCGTATGGTTACCAGTGAGAGCAATGACAAAGACTTGTTGAGCTTTAAAAACATTTATTAGTTGGAACATTATATATGTGTGGTGTCATTCTGCCAAGGTTATGCATTTGGTTTGTTTATCAGCAGGATAACCAAAGAGGTTATGAATGAATTTAGGCATAATTTTGAACACAAATGGGCTTAGTTCAATTTATAAGTGACCAACATTTGGATCCTGGCATCTGCACGGCAACGTGCCCCAAACTGCCATTAATATCTGTCTTATTGTTACCAACAGGACTGGCCAAACGCACTCTGCATTACCATAATTACACAATTTGTCCCCTTGGAAAAATCCAAATGGTTTCTGAAATTGGCAGCACTTGGCAGCACTGTGGTGTTAGCACTGCTGCCTCACAGCTAGAAGGACATCTAGAAAGTCTGGGTTTGATTCCACCTTGGCCCGGACCTCTCGCTGTGTGGAATTTGCATGTACTCCCCGTGTGTGTGTGGGTTTCCTCCGGGTATTGCGATTTCCTCCCACATTTCAAAAACATGCAGTTACTGGGGTTAGGATAATTGGTCACTCTAAATTGCCCATAGGTGTGAATGTGAGAGTGAATGGTTGTCTCTCTTTCTCTGTGTTGGCCCTGCGACAGGCTGGCGACCTGTACAGGGTGTATCCTGCCTCTCACCCTGTGTCAGCTGGGATAGGCTCCAGCACCCCTGTGACCCTGAACAGGATAAGGGGTAGAGAGTGGATGGATGGATGGATGGGTTTCTGAAATCTGAGAAGTTGCGCTCCACAGCCAACATAGGGTTATAACAGTATTTTCACTTGTGCTGTTGCAGGAAGCCCGCAAACTTGAAAGAGCTGCACGGCTCCTGCTTATGTAGCTTATCTGCTGAGACATTATTCCATGAGATCAGGGCCTTTTAACTGTTCCTCTGGATTTAAAAATAAAGACATGGCCATGTCTTTATTTTTAAATCCAGAGGCGACCGCAGTTTGGAGGTTGTAGCTCCTAGAGTTTAGGACAGCCTTCCTCCTTCTATCAGGTTGGCTGAATCATCTGATTTTGCTTTTAATGCCTGCTGAAGAAGAAGAATCTACATTTCCATCTGAATGCGTTACTTTTCCATTTTTTGAAAAGTAATACAGTTTCCTGTGGATTGTTCTTGACCCTAAGACCCAAAGTCTGCTTCAGAGTACAGGCTTCTGGATTGTTTTGTTTTTTTTGGAAGGACCAATACCATTATCTATACCACTGTGAGACCAGGCAAACTGGGAGCCTTTGTCTTGACATTCTCAATAAAACACCACAAACTGGTCGAGACTTCCAGATTGGTCTGGAATTTCCAGGCTATACAGTTTTGGACTCTTGTAACGACTGGTTGGTCTGAGCAAAGAGCAATAAAACAGATGAATGTCAATAGGCAGAACATGTCATGTTCTAACCGACCTGAAGTAGCAGCTCCCCCTCAGGTATCCGGCCGCCTGCAGCCCCTGTCGTCTTGCTGCCATTGCTGAGATCACTGCTGTTTGTGCCACTAGACGGCCAGTTCTTCAGCGCCACTGCAGAAACACAAAGGACAAGTTACTGATGACTGACAGAGTTTTTTTTTTTAATGATGTGAGATTCAGGTAATTCAGAGACAAAAATGTGATTGACTTTATCCTTTGCAGCTGCATCCCACAGCGAATAAGCGAGAGGGTTTCAGGAGCTTTTCACAAGCTTTTCTTGAAGATATTTTAACAGAAACACCAGTGGGAATAACAGCTTTACAGAAAGAGACAGAGTGACAGAGGGTGGGATTTAAGGACACAACATAGAGGGAGTAACACCTTAACAGAAGGTGTGAAGAGGGAGAGAGTAACACCTTTAGGTGTGTTTTCACACATGAAATCTGGACAGTTCACATGCAGCACAAAGCAGGAAAATGTCTGCTTCAGACACATTCTCACAACTGGAAGTAGAGTGTGACGGAACAGCCAGTACAGACGGTGCAGGAGGCAGGATCAGTGCTGTGAAAAACATGTATGAAGAAATACTCATAGGTTTGAACTGTGCGAATGTCGCCTGATGTCAGCAAGAGAACAAACCAAAGCAATGAGACGTACAGTACTGTGAAAAAGCATTTGCCCCTTCTTGATTTCTTTTTAAAAGATGATTTCATTTATTAAGTGAAAAAAGCTCTACAAATCTACCTGACTGTGCGAAAAACTCCCCCCTTGTTAAATCATAAATGACTTAAATGAATTAATAACTGAATTAACCACATTTTTTGGAAAGCTGAGTTCAGTGTCACTAGCCACACCCAGGCCTGATTACTGTCAGACCTACTGAATCAGGAAATCACTTAAATAGAACGTGTCTGACAAAGTGAAGCAGGCTAAAAGATCTCAAAAAGCAACACATCATGCCACGATCTAAAGAAACAGCTGAGAAACAAAGTCTTTGGCATCTATCAGTCTGGAAAGGGTTACAGAGCCGTTTCTAAGGCTTTGGGACTACAGAGAACCACAGTGAGAGCCGTTATCCACACATGGAGAAAACTTGGAACAGTGATGAACCTTCCCAGGAGCGGCCGGCCTTCCAAAATTACTCCAAGAGCTCATCAACGACTCATCCAGGAGGTCACACAAGAATCCAGAACAACATCCAAAGAACTGCAGGCCTCGCTCGCCTCAGTTAAGGTCAGAGTTCATGATCTAACAATAAGACAGAGACTGGACAAAAATGGCATCCATGGGAGATTCCAAGGAGAAAACCACTGCTGACCAAAAAGAACACAAAGGCTCGTCTCACACTTGCCAAAAAAACATTCTGATGATCCCCAAGAAAATATTCTGTGGACTGATGAGACAAAAGCTGAAATTTTTGGAAGGTTTGAGTCCCGTTACATCTGACATAAACTGACACAGCATTTCATAAAAAGATCATCAGTCAACAGTCAAACATGGTGGTGGTAGTGTGATAGTCTGGGGCTGCTTTGCTGCTTCAGGACGACTTGCTGTAACTGATGGAACCATGAATTCTGCTCTCTGCCAGAAAATCCTGAAGGAGGAAGTTCGACCATCAGTTCATGCCCTGAAGCTCAAGAGCACTTGGGTTATGCAGCAGGATAATGATCCAAAATGCACCAGCAAATCCACCTCTGAACATCTAAAAAAAAAACCAAAATGAAGATTTTGGAGTGGCCCAAAGTCTGGACTTGTATCAGATTGAGATGCTTTGACCTTAAACGGGCCGTTCAAGTGGGCCAAAATTCCTCCACAGTGATGTGAGAGATTCATTGCCAGTAATCACAAATGGTTGATTGCAGCTTTTGCTGCCAAAGGTGGCACAACCAATTATTAGGTTTAGGAGGCAATTAGTTTTTCACACAGGGCCAGGTAGGTTTGGATAACTTTTCCCTTAATAAATGAAATCATCAGTTAAAAACTGCATTTTGTATTTACTCGGGTTATCTTTGTCTAATATTAACATTTGTTTGATGATCTGAAACATGTAAGTGTGACAAATATGGGAAAAAAAAGAAATCAGAAAGGGTGCCTATGAGTGTTTCCTCATCCATGTTTTTCACAGCACTAATCCTGCCTCCTGCACCCTCTATACTGGCTGGTCCTTCATTTAAAGCACAAACTCTATTCTAATTGTGACAAATATGCAAAGAAAATAAAAAATCATTAATTGACATTTAAAGTAAACTGGCTGAGATGAAGCCTCACTAACATGTGTATAGGTTTTTTTTTTTTTCTTGCAGTCAGAAGCCTGTTTTCACATTAAAAGGAGCATGCAGGGTTAGTGAAAGACAGTGGGGGTTGTTAGTGGCACGGAAAACACAGCAGGAATTTCGTGGTGGTGCACGACTCAACGGTGCTACTGAAAATATACCAGCTCATTAAATCTATATAAATCCCTTGAAACGTACTGTATATTGTAGATGCATGTATATTGAGAGTTATTGTAACTGAAGTGTTTCCTTTGCAGAGTGTGTGTGTGTGTCTGAGGAGAAAATTGTCAGGGGAGGGTTGAGCCTGAAGGAAACAAAGTGCTTTTTTGAAGCAGCAGTGGAAACGTTAATAGAGGAGGAAGTCTCTGACAATACGGAGGCCGAAGCTTGGGGCGGTCAATCGGTTTCTTCTGATCGTGATCCAGACTCCCCGCGGGGTTTAATAACGCTCCATCGTACCTCTTTATTATCACGAATGGAGTCGTTGTGTCGGCCAGCCCTCGGTGGTAATGCACGGGATGCTAACCAAACACAAATCTCAGCACAGAGTCATTCGAAAGTTATGATTTCTGATGGAAACATCACCAATCACCGCTGAATGAGCTCCTCCTGTTTATTATTTTATCCACTTACATGTCCAGAGTATCTGTCACGTCAGAGGAAAACAATTTTAAACCTTTAATATGTTACAAGTATTGTCAGCAAAGAGTTATTTAGATTCGTTAGTACGAAAACATTGCGCTTTGGGCCTTTAATTCAAACAGTGGCTCTTCACTGAGCTGCAGCCAGACCTTTGTCTTTCGGTGACTCAGACTCAAAAGCTGGTCGACTATCAATTATTAAAAGCGAGACGGGGCGGAGGGGGTTTTTGGACCCTGATGTCATGATTTGGAAAAACACCCCGAGGCAACCATGTGGAGGTTGAGAAGGAGGGACGTGTTGGCACAGCAGAGATTGACGAGTCTTAAGTCCTCACAGGAAACATCAGGAGGACCTCACTCGTATGAATGCTGGAGTATGGCTGAAATCAATATGATTTTAACTCTTTTAATGTGAATTCTTCACATAGAAAAACTAGTTAGCTTGGAATCAATAATCAGGACATCAAAGTGGAATATAATTTAATCATATTAACATGTCAGAGACTGAAGGATTTCACAGTGAGGCCTTCAAATGTCTAATTTTGTCCAAAACCTGGAATATATTCAGTTTCCAGCAAGTGGTGACCTCCCAGGCTGCAGTTCCTCTAATGTCCACTTGAGGCTGGTTCCAAAAGGGGGTCAGTCCCCAAAGACTCGCGTGTTAAAATATCCAACTTTACAGCAGAAATAAACATGTTTAAAGCCTGCAAAAGCTGTATAACCAATTTATAACCAATTTTCACAAAAAGTGTACAGGGGTAATTTTTTAAGCAATTCACTCATATCATACTTGTTAAGGCTTAATGTTAAGGGTATGGTTGCGCTGACTCACAGATAGTTGCTACAGTAGATGTTTGTTAGCCCTCACCTCAACCAATTTGAGTCTGAATTAATGGTGGGCTTTTCAAGCACAAATGCTACTCGACATTCACTTGGAACACGGGATTTTTCCTCAAAAATCGACCCCTACCTCAAACCGCTCTCTTAACTGATTATGCAGACTTGTGACATCCTGGATTTACCCGGACCTCATTTTCCATCTGAGACTATGAAGGCTATAGTCAACAACTGCCTGCTGGCTTCTGCTGTTTTTACAGCAGCATCTAAACTCATTGCGCTACCATCACCTTACTGGTCCTAAAGCCTGTTAGTCAGTTACAGTAGCAAGTTAGTTCAACTTCTGTTGTTAAATACTGATTAGAAAACAGCTTGCGGGTGCATTACCTCCACCTTCTAGTTGTAATAGAGTGTTTCATATTGCCAGGCAGTACATACTGCAGGGTAAGAAATAGCTGGATAGTAGTCAGAAATTTTTTTTAGCATTTATGCCAGGGCTTTCAAATTGTTTTGGAGTAGCAGGGGGGCATGCTAAAGTAGCAGGCACCTCATGACCGAGACCGAACCCATGACGGCAGCAGACGATAAAAATAGTCACATGGCAGTCCTGAACCAATCAAATGGCTCAGATTGAAAGAATGTAAATATTGCCAGGGCGTCCACATGGTGCTGGAAATGGAGATGGCGCATGGCACAAAAATTTGTTTTTAGGAAAATTAAAAAGTAGACGGCGCAGAGTGGTGGAGTAGGTGGAAAATGCGCCCGGCGCTGGCATAATTTGAGAGCCCTGTATGCCTATAAAGTCCTGTAAAAAATAAACCAATATTTTACTTTTGTGTATGTGTGTTTTACAGATTTGTTTTTACAGTGTACACTCCCCTCCAAGAGTATTGGAGCAGTGAGGCCAATTCCTTTATCTTTGCTGTAGACTGGAAACATTTGGGTTTGAAAAAAAAAAAAAATCAATATGAGGCAAAAGATTCAATAGCTCAGCTTTTATTTCCAGGTATTTACATCTGGATCTGATACACAGTTTGGAAGCTAGCGCATGTTGTCTGTGAGCAAAAGTATGAGAACAGATAAAATTAAAATAGATTCAAGATTCATATTTAGTTGCAAATCCTTTGCTTGCAATAACTGCATCAAACCTGTGACCCACTAACATCTTGTTGATTATGTCCATCTTTTATATACAGCTTATATTTTTCAGTGATAAAGACAAAATTAAAGCGGAGAAGAAAAGCAGATGTATCACATTAAGAAGCTTCACACAAAAATTGTTTGTTTGATAAATGACCAAGGCAACTTTTCCAATGTATTATATCCACTGATTCTGTTTACATTAGTTTGAAATAAGAGCTGGATTCTGAACATCAGCTTCCTCACCTGATCCAGAAAAACGGTGTTAGAAAACCAGCAAAAAGCGTCACAAAAGCTGCATGTGAGCCTGAATATCTGAGAGGCAGTGGCTTTGTTACTGATTTTAATCCAAAGTTGCAATTATGTTTCCAGACACAGAGCTCAGCAACAAGCAAACACAATGGCTGTGAGGTCGACCTGCAGATAAGACGACTGGCTGACAACAGAGGGATGACGACGCAATCGGTGACCCCGTCTAATCTCATCCTGCTCCAGCCCCGTGTTCACAGCGCGAGTGATGGAAATTAATTTTTCAAAGGTTCAGACCAGTGCAGAGAAGAGCACCTCCCTGAAGACAAAACAGAGAGCGCTATCTGCAAACTACAATGTGTTTGTGGGTGTTTTTATGAAGGACCTCTGCCTTCTCTAAAAACTGCAACCAAATCAATTTTGCACACGCTCCAAGTGTCACAATCTAAAGACAAGATCTGGTTTCTGGGACCAGTTTGGTGCATCAGCATTATGGGATAGATCATAGTTTCAGTTGCAAGTCTGCACTAATTTAATGTCAGTGACATAGAGGAACGGATGCAAGAACTGGTAACCTGGATGTTTGATCTGTTAACATGAAAAGCGCATTTTGGGTAAACTTTCAAGGGTTGCATCAGCACGTGGTGAAAGGTGGCTGGTTAAAACAAGTTACAGCACATGAAGGGGCTCATTTTTACCTACAAGGTGATACCAGGCTAATCTTCCAGCTATGACAATGGTTTTCTAATAAAGCCATATTTTATTTAAAAAAAAAACTACTAGTTTAACAAGCAATACTGTTAATAAGGTAGTCATTTTGGGTTTTACTTTCCATTTAACAAATAACAGATGGACTTTAAAACTTTTTTATGGTGCAAGCTCATGTAAGTTGATGCCTCTTTCAACTGTCAGACAGTCCACACAAATACACGTGCGGCGGCCATCACTCATTCATGCCTACAATCATAGGAGGCACGGATCTTTCTGACATGTTGCTACACAAGGTCAAGACACTTTCCCCTGTTTGGATACATCTTTGACCTGTGCATCCCAGACTGCTGGCTTATCTGCATGAGAGACCGCGTTCTTCTGAACGAGAAACCAATCTTTAAAGTTTTTGCTTGCACTTATCTTCAGTTTGAAGCAAGTCAACAAGCCGGCGACCGACCATCATCCTCAAGACCCCAAGACCCTCACAAACGCAATCAGAGGTGTGACAGGCTGGAACGGTGCAACCTCTGTCCGATGTGTGAAGGTGGAAATCCCACAAGTCCAATATGTTCCTGTGCTTGAATGCTCACCTATAAAGTTTTACAGGATACCACCAGAAATAAAAGGACTCTAATGCACAAATGCACCTGCTGTTGCACTAACGCACATTTGAGGAAGGTTTATAGCGTTTACTGAAACATTTTAAGAGTGTCCAAGAATTTTGTTTAGTTTTTACTGCTCATGTATTCAAATACAGGAAATCTCAAATATTTGGTAGATGTGTCTATTTAAAAAAAATGGGGTTGAAATGAAAAAAAAAAAGCCTTTCTATTGCTGTGGTCATTAAAGGGTTAAAAGAGTCAGACCATTTACCTGATAAATGTTCTGACTCCTTGATTCCAATTTCAGCCTTTTGCCCTGATCCACGAGAACCCTGTATCAATTTAATGTCCTGACAAAATGCTGGTAAAAACCAAAGGAAACACTCCCGCTGTAATGACAGCAGTGCACAGATGTGAGTGGGGAACAATTTGCTCAAAATAAATATGAATTAAGTCTAAATTTGAAATAACATCTACATGAAGCAGCTGTGTAGTGCATCAGCTGTTACTTATTCTTTGATAGCAAATGTGCTGACAAATGACTTTCGAGTTCCTGAGTTTTTCCAGATGCCATGAACGCAGCGTCAAAGTCTGATGTGACATTGTCTTCTCCTTCATTTGCTGCTTCATGAGGCGGAATGAAGTCTGATGCACAAACACACAATCAGAGGTATTGAAGGCAGATTACTATTTAAATGTAAATGTTCTCAGTGTTTGCGATGGGTTTACGGTGTATTGGAGTCTTCACAATAAGCTGAGGAACAAAGTAGGCTGTGAAATACACTGATGAAGCGCTAATAAAAGGGAACCCATTGTTTTCTCTTTTATGTAAATTCAGTATAAACATAAAATTATGAAGACTTTGAGTATCTCATCATCTACAGTACATAATGTCATCAAAAGATTCAGAGAATCTGGAGAAATCTCTGTGCGCAAGGGGACAAGGCTGAAAATCAATATTTGGGGCCTCGTATAGCATTAAAAACATGATTCTGTCATGGAAACCACTGCATGGAGACAGCAACACTTCCAGAAATCACTGTCACAGTTCACCGTGCCATATGTGAACATGACCCAGAAAAACTGTTGTCTTCTTTGGACCAAAGCTCAGTTCAAATGGACTGGGGCAAAGTGGAAAACTGTTCTGTGGTCAGACGAATCCAAATTTGAAATTCTTTTTGGAAAGTATGGACACCACGTCCTCCAGACAAAAGCAGAGTGGGACCATCCAGCTTGTTATCAGCGCTTCGTTCAAATGTCTGCATCTCTGATGGTGTGCATTAGTGCCTACGGAATTGGCAGCTTGCACATCTGGAAAGGCTCCATCAGTACTGAAAGGTACACACAAGTTTTAGAGCAACATATGCTCCCATTCAGACGATGTCTTTTGCAGGGAAGGTCTTCATATTTCAGCATGTGGAGAGTGGTTTCCACTTTGGTCAAACAGTCTCCCCTTTCCAACTTCAAAGGGTCTGTAAAGCATCTGTAAGTGGCGAACATGCCCTTCTCCAAACTTTTTGAGATGTGTTGCTGCCAATATGAGCTAATAACTTTCCTAAAATTATACATTTTCTCAGTTGAAACATTTGATATGTTCTATTACATAGAACTATTCTTTTCATTTTACACAACGTCCTAGCTTTTTTGAAATTGCGGCTGTATTAATGAAGATTTTTTCATTCCTTTAGCACCGCAGACAGAATAAATGATGGATGCAGCCACGTGAAGTCCTGCTATCCTGAATCCTCGAATCACCGTCGCCATCATGTTCTTCTAAACATCAGAACAAGCCCAGAACTTCTTGGTGTAGTTGTGTATTTGTAACAACACTGTGACCTTTACGCTGTTTCAGAAAACATGACAAGTGGGTTCCATTTTGTTCAGTCAGTCTCCTCCTTCCCCTCTTCAAAGGATCTGTAAAGCATCCATGAGTGGATTATCCTGCTGTGTTTTCATTCTCGGGGGCTTTCATCTCCTCTCTGCAATGCTGCCGTCTGTTTAGACCTACATTACTGCGCAGCCGAGACCCGGGTGTAAGGGTCACCTCATGGCCAAGGGCGTGAGGAGCTGACCTACAATACATTTGTGCTGTGTTAAGACGTGAGGATGGGGTGGGGGTGCTCAGGATTCACGCGCTTGGATGACGATGTTTCTGTGGGCTGTTTTTGACGCTTCTGTTGTGCACTTTTAGCTCTATAAAGGACGAGAGTGGAAGAAAATCTGCTGAACTGAGAATTACTTAATAAGTTGCCCTTGAGACAGTGGAGTAGTACTGTGTAGCGTGGATAAATCATCCAAGCCCGCACGGCCCATCTGATAATGTAGCAATAACCTTCAAAAAACTTTATCAGCTAATGTTACAATCTAACCATTATTATTGCAGTGTAGCTAAACTGCAGCGAGCTGACTAACATTATCACTACAGACGGTATAAAAGATGGACGTAGTTCCCAAGTCTGAAAAGTGAAGCCAAAACTAAAGCGCCTTAAAACTGCGTTCTTTGTAAAGGCCAGCAGGAGGCGCAAGAATACGTCTGGTCCTACAGAACTCAACAGTGAGGTCTCCCTGAGAGTATGTGATCCTGTAGACGTCATGGCAAAGAACTATACTACTCACAATCCTAAACTGAAACAGCAATGTTTCTGATTGGTGGTGGTCCCTGGTACCATGAGAACAACAGAACCACCAGGACAGGGTCCTAAAGGGTACAACAAACAACACATGTAAATAATTTAATGATTGTAGAAGAATATTCTGGAAAAGTTAAACATTAATTTTGGATTATGTGAAAGACGAGCCTTACTGTGAAACACAGTGAACCGATCGTCGCTGACATTTTAAAACTAACCTCACACTTGGCTTTGACAACACAAAGACATTTTTATAAATTCATTATTGTAAAAGTATTACAAAGAAAGTTTATCATCTCATCCACACCTGCCTCCTCTTCATCTGGACCCGCGACCTCTTATCCAGCGTCCACACTGCTCTGCCTCAGTCTGCAGCTTCCCCTCCTCAGCTCCGCTCCGCTCCTCAGACTTGAAGCCCGTCTGATCCTGCTGCTCCGCTCTGGATTTCACTCCTTATTTGCTCAGATTAGCTCTCCACACTCTGGACTCTCTGCTTGATTCAGCTACAGGTCCCTCCGTCATCTCCTGTGACCCGCTCTGCCCGGCTCAACCCTGCAGCAATTTTTCATTTTTTAAAAAATTTAACTTCAGCCCTCTATATATGTATCTATCAGTCCCATTTTAGATTATTTTCTATATGGGTCAAAATGACTCTTGGTGGTTCTTGGTATAAGTGGTCATATTTGTTTCTTTTTATCCCACCCACCCCCCAAATTCACTATTTGATGAATAAGCCCATTTCAGGAAAAATCCTGAATCATGTAATGATGGAGTTTTCTTTTTCTTTCTATTAGAGTTCCATGACTGTTAAAATGCCCCCGTTTGTGTACTCGATGGTTCTTCGGTGCTTCTCATTCATTAACTCTCTCCACACACTCTCTCACGGTTCTTGTGTAGCTGGTAGGAGAAAGTTGTGGTGTTTGAGCCTGTTGTGTGGGCCAGTATGTGGCATAATTTGCACAGTACAGTTGTCTGGTTTGTGTCATGTCATTCTGGGATTTGCAGTGCATTATGGGACGAGTGGTTCCTTCTCCATTAAAAGTAATTTTTTTCCCCCATCCTTTGGCCGTGAAGAAGTGTTTGGCTGCCTAAGTATGGACCTTTGCCTTTGTTTTTTCCTTTATTTTTTTAATCCAGATAAAATCTTCTTATGGTCGTGGTTCACCTTGTAGCTGGATGACTTGGTTTAAGGCTTAAATTCTTTATGTAAGGATTTTCTGAAACATCAGTGGAGAAAATAAATGGGAAATTCCCTTCAGGAACTGAAGCCCTTGAAAACAAGTGCAGTCATTGTTGTGCACTATGGAAAAACAGCCCTCTGCCCTGACCAAATAAATGCTTTGCTGCTGGGTTTATTCTCTCAGTTGCTCATTTTAGGTCCCTTTTGTAGATTTTGCTCATTAGAGGTGTCAGAAAAGAGTATTGCCCAGGTTGTGCAAGCTCTCCATGGCTTTAGGTAGCAAAAGTCAGCAACAGAGTGCTGGTGTTTAACGTTCATGGGCTCCTTCAGATCTCTAAACTGGGCAAAAATGCATTTTTAACTCGAATAAAATAAATCTACAACAGCTATTTGTGAGAGAACAGTAAGCCAAACTCTTTGGTTCAACACATGATTTGATACATTCTCAATAATTTGAAGAAATAATGAAACAAAGTCAGCAGCATTTCTTTTTGAGCTATGTCTGTATACTCTGATGGATAAATAGAAAATCCCTTTTTTATTAAGATTACGTTTATATCAATCAGATTTCACACAACAGTAGAGTAAATCTGACTGTATACATACAATAATCTTGTATAAACCAGCGAACGACAGGCGCTCTCATTCCCCTCGCACTGACTGACGCTGGAGGATTTTTCTGGCTGAGCAGATTTCTGAGGGCTGTTTGTTGTTTTTGGACAGACGCACAATCTGCTTTTAATGGATAATCTGTGAAAACATTCAGCACTACCCCCCCCCCCCCACACACACACACACACAGAGTAAAATCCATCTGCTATGCCTGTAAGCCCGCTAACTCCTCTACAAAGCCGATCCTCCTGCACTTTTGCACTTCTTAAACAGAGTCTGAATCACAGGGAGCCCAGACACACAGGTCACCACCTCTAAACTCCCAGATCGCTCACTAAAAGCACCACAAACCACCATCACACATCACACAAACAAATACCACCTGATTCTTAAAAAAAAAGAGAAAAAAATACAAATATCATCCTGGTAACCAAGCATTTGGCCTTGTTCTGCTCTATGAACACTTCAGGTGCAATGTGGCTGAATTATTAACAGCAGGCAGCTGCTGAGTTTCACTCTGAGAGGCTGTGAGGACCCAAATATAAACCCCTTTAAATAAGAACAGGAGAAAGTACATCGAGGATGTGGATATGTTTCCATGTTCTCGTTACAGGGTTCTTGCAACATTTTCAATAGCAAAAGCGACGCTTTATAAGACCTCATAAATAAAAATTTAGACACTTTAAGATAATACCTACAACTTTAACTTGGTCTTGTCAGACCAGGGAATAGTCTTCCAATCTTCCACTGTCCAGTTTTGGTGAGCTTATGTGAATTGTACCCTCAGTTTCCTGTTTTTTGGCCGAAAGAAGCGACACCTCATGTGATCTTCTGCATACCTTGGTTGTAACAAGTGGCTGTTTGAGTTATTGTTGCCTTCCTTTCAGTTTAAAGCAGTCTGACCATTCTTCTCTGACCTCTGACATCATCAAGGTTTTTCCTCCCAGAGAACTGCTGCTCACTGGATATTTTCTCTCTCTAGAGATGGTTTTGTAAGAAAATCCCAGATCAGCAGTTTCTGAAATACTTGGACCAGCCCGTCTGGGACCAACAACCATGACATATTCAAAGTCACTTATATCACCTTTCTTTCCCATTCTGATGCTCAGTTTGAACTTCCGCAAGTCATTTTTGATCATGTCTATATGCCTAAATGGATTGAGTTGCTGTCATGTGATTGCCTGATTAGATAGTGGTGTAAATGAGACACTAAGCAGGTGTCCCTAACAAAGTGTCTGGTTAGTGCATATTACATCTGGTCAGATCTAGTGTGCGCTGTATGGTAAGGTGTGGGCATTAGTGGAGGTGGTAGTAAACAAAAGGCAGGACTTTGTTTGGCCATTTTCAAAGTCCCAAAGGGAACAGAAATCCAAAAG
Source organism: Australoheros facetus (assembly GCA_030220045.1). NCBI lineage: Eukaryota > Metazoa > Chordata > Actinopteri > Cichliformes > Cichlidae > Australoheros > Australoheros facetus. The sequence goes on from JASGAU010368150.1 coordinate 20,862, forward strand.
GCACAACAAGCAGCAAAGTGTGCACTGAAACATGGAAGCCACACAAGGAAAAACAGTTGGTGAGCCAGGGGGGAAAAGCAGACGCCTCCCCGTTTCTTCTGTCCTCCGTCCTCCCGCCTGTGACCTGGACATCAATCTCTGTACGCTGTGCTGAAGAATGACTCAATACCTAAAATGCAACTGAAAGGACAAATGGGAGAGGAGGCAAGAGGAGGATGCACAGGTTTATCTTTTCACCGGTTCTCATTTCCCATGTTCTTTCATCTCAGTTCTAATAACAAAACCAGATGTGTGTGACATGAGGAGAAAGAAGCAAAGGCAGCGGGCATTTAACAAACGAGAGCCTCGCTTACATATGAGGTTTGGTCCAGCTGCATCATAAATTGTTTGGTCAAAGTTATATCAGTGCTCATAGCTCACTTTATATTTAAGGCTACTTTTAATTAATTTTGCAACATGGCAAGATGTCATTTTTTTTTTAAAACACACAGAAATAGAGAAGGGCAGAAAGTCTGAGCATCATGTCTGAAAGAGCAAAAAGAAACAAAAAGGTCAAGTTGTTTAAAGAGCCCTGCTCCAACAGAGGAGAGAAGGAAGTAGGAAAGAGGGCACAGATGAGGAAACAATCACCAACAGGTGAAATTATCAAGGTGTTGCAGACTATCAATATGAGGAAAATGAAATAAACTGATCTGATGAATCCATCTGCATAAAGTGATGCATTTCACTTTGCTGTACAACAGTGAAACCTCCCCGACTCTCCTGCCTGCTTTGGCCTGCAGAGCTCCTCTCTGACCTCCTTTCTGTGTGCGTAAAGCCCTCTCGGCCCGTCCCTGTCTGCATGTTTTCTGCCTCTGTGTCTGCAGGTCCTCTGTGAGGTGTGAAAAGCTACTTCAGCGCTTCAGTGCAGTTCAGGCGAGGAGGGAAAAGTGCAACACTGACATATTCCAGCTTCTCCTTCTTTCTGCATCTATGTCAAATTCGAGATGCATCTTTGGGGCTTTTTAAAGCCAAGATCACTTCACCGGGCAAAGTCACAATCAACTTCCTGTGAAGAGCTACTGCAGTGTATTTATTGTCATTATGCAGAATGTACAATGAGATTGGAGGGTCACTCCTGTTCAGTGAGGCTGCACATTTATGGCAAACACCATAATTACAATAACTGTTGTCAATAACTGGAACCACAATTATTCAATAACATGTAATAATTCAACTTTTAAAAAGCATGGTTTTCTATGAGATTTCCTTGAATTTGAAATTCAAATGGAAAATAAATAAAAATAAATAATGCAGTGGAGGATGTTTGCGGCACATTAACGAGAGGTTTGTGCACCTTTTGCGTTCATTTTCACAAAGAAGCTCTCCTTTTTTTTTTTCTGGCCTTATAAATCAAACGCGCCTCTTTTTTTTTTTTTTACATCGTTTTTATTCCAGCAGCTCGAAGCAAGAGGACTAAAGGAGGACTAAAGGAGGACTAAAGGAGAAAAAGTAAAACTCAACGTTTCTGAAGCGTTTCCTACCTGAGAAGAAGCTCTTGGTGCGCAGGTAGCTAACGCTGAGCCTCAGGATGGACAGCTTGTCCAGGCTGGAGATGACGTCTTCGGGGAAGGGCAAGAGGCTGGCGAGCCGATCCAGCTCTGAGTTCAGGCGGTCACGGTGGCGCTTCGATGGGTTGGATTTGGCGCCTTCAACGGGGGGCGGCTTGATTCTGGAAATTAAGTCATTTTGAAAGTGTCATTGGAAAACAGTTCACACTGATCTGTGGGGCTCAGACTGGTTCCACAAGGTTGTTCTTGTAGACAGGGCACCAGAGTTTTATTAAAGGTTGCTCATTTAAATCTACATATCACTTCAAACGCACCATCTCTTTGCATTTTGTGTGTCTGAATGAAAAAAAATATAGACTTAAATAGTGTAATTTGAAATTCCCAAACATTGGTGTTGGTATCAGTCTTAAAAAAAATCCTATATCAGTTGAGTTCTAGTATAAATATTTCTGTGATGCCACACAAACTGTATTTTTCACTGTGGTTTGGTGTGAAAGCCACATCAGCCTGGATTTATGGAAAAATTACACTGCTAAAGAGGAGCAAGTAAAGGCCCTCTACCTTTACAATCTAATATGTAATAGGTATAACGCACCTTTATAATCATAACCATGTTATTTAATAGTACATGTAACTCAACAGCAGTGAACTTTTAAGGGGTGGTTATTTGGCGTGTGGCCCCTTCAAGATGCCGAACGGTGTTGACTCTTTATGCCACGTCGCTGTGAGCGGCCTCCTCCTCTGTCCAGTTCTGTCTAATCATCACATTTTAAATAAGTATTTTTAATACACTTTGGTGTTTGTCTCCATAATATTACAATATGTTTCGTTTTCAACTGAAAAGAGTGATTTCATACATTTAAAATTTTTTAAAAATTGCTGTATTGAGTAACAGTATTAAACTGTAACTCCCTTTTTTGCACATATAACCCTTTTCCAACATTTATTCAGAAAGAATTCATATGAAGTGTATAAAAATAATTTAGTGCATTTTATACTGCGAGCAGTGTATAAAATTGCAAACTTAGTTGTACTGTGAAAGTTGACAGTTTGATACTGTAACTGTGTGTTATCAACAGACTCAACAGGCAGAGGAGCACCTTCTCTGACAGACTGATTCAGCTCTACTGCCACAAGGACAGGTACAGGTAATCATTCTTACTGCACGCTGTTGTCTTCTGAAATACAACAGAACTGTCTGACAAATATGTCAGATATTATTATTAATATGCATCTGTTTGCTTCCACCTATCTAATTCAGGGTTTTGGGGGCTGTTGCAGGGATTCACACTCACATTCACAACTAGACCAATTTAGAATCACCAATTAACCTAATCCCATGCTAATCCCATGTCTCTTCCAACTATGGGAGGAAGCTGGAGTACCTGGCCAGACATGGAACAAACTCCACACAGACATGGATTCATTATTATCCATTCCTTATTAATATTATTATTATTATTAGTAGTAGTAGTAGTAGTAGCAGTAGTAGTAGTTGTATATTAACTGCTGTAATAAAAAAATTTCACAAATATGGGAAGTCTTTCTGAGCATCTCATAATATAAGATTTTTTTTATTGCAGCAGTTAATAAATAATAATAATAATAACTTCCTAAAGAGTTGTCAGTATGTTACTGTAAAAATGTAAACATTACTCTCTGTTAATATCTGGACTTATTGCTGTTTGTTTTTGTCCATTTCTGTCTAAGATGCCAATGACACTGTAAATCTGCAATAATCATTTCAGCATCCATCCATCCTTAACAAATTTTTAAATTTAAACATAAACATTTAAATTGTTTCTTTTTTGCGTCTGTCCTTAATAGATATGATATTCAATATAAAAATGTTTAATATCTGAAAGTTAATTCTTTGCAGTAAAACACAGGATTTAAAAAAAAAAAAAAAGTGGAACTTTTTCTTTTAAAAGCAGCAACAATGTTGCCAGTCGGGCTTCAAACAGTGTGTATGTGTCACTTGATTCAACCACTTCATTACTCGTTAAAAGACGTTCATAATAAGTAATGTAATTTTCCATTACGCACCCTTTCTGAGCCGGTTTTCTTCTTTTCCGCCCGGCATACATCTCGCTGATTTATTCACAGTGAAGCTGGAGTTAAACCCATGAAACTGTCCCAGAGCTCCGGACAGAAACAGCGTCCACGCAGAGCAGCGGAGCGTGAGGTGCATCTGTTTTTACCGACAAGTGAACCGCATTCCGGGCCGTCGACGTTAGCCAGCGCCGTGAAAAAGACCGTTAGAGCACTGATTCAAAGGGCTGAAACAGAAGCCATAGATAAGCTCACAGTGAGGTAGAAGCAGCGAGGCTCCCCGTGAGAAATGCCAAAGCAGTAACGGTCCTCTCACCGGTTTATCCAGTCCATGGCGCGCCGCCGGTGGCTCAAATCCAGCATAAAAAAAATGCCTGTTTAAGCTTCACATCCTGACCCATGCAAAAAACAAACAAAAAACTAAAAATGCAGTTAGAGGTCAGTCTTCGTCCTCCTCTCGTGTCCGCTCTGCTCCTCTCTGCCGCGCTCTCTGACCAGCGCGCGCGCGTCCCGGGCACCTTTTTGGGCACTGATTTAAAGCCGAGAGCGCGCTCCGGGTGAGAGGTGACGTAAGGAAAAAAAATGAATAATGTTCCAGATTTAATTTAAAATGTAAGAATAACGTTTTGAACAGTTTTTAAAGGACATTTTCTAATACCAATGTTTTTGACTTTTTAAATAAACTGTCTTAAATAAATGGTTTTCTTTAATCTGACCAAAAAAAAAGAAAAGAAAAAGGCTACAGTTTCAAGCTTTTCTTTATTATTATTATTTACTAACCTGTGTTGTGCCTTTTCTTTTTAGATGTTGTCTGCCGTTTCCCTTGCATGCAGTTTCCAAAATCTCTACATTTTAATCTTTTGTATTTGTATTAATTGCAATGAATTTTATTTAAAAAAAAAAAAGTTAAATAAAGATCAGTTTATTTTAAAATGACTTAATTTTAATCTCACTTCCGATCAGCAAAACTATTTTGAGGATTTCAAAGGGAGTAATATGTAAATATGAGCCAACCATATGGATGTATACAGTCATCGAGCTGGTCTATGTGACTTTTTTGTTTGTATTTGAAAGGCAAACTTAAATGTTCCAGAAGCAGAAAAAATTTCCTCAATCTCAAAATCAGGCTTAGAAGTACAAATATTGTCTTAACCTGCAGTGTAAAAGGTTGTGACTGCAGCTTATATTGGAAAAATTAGCTTGTTGGGCAATTGTTTCTGCATTTATGCAGAAACAATTCAGTATTTTTATTTTATAATCACAGTCAAAACATCCATTTGTCCAGGTTTGGGATATATATTTTTTTTTATAATGAAATCAAAGAATTAAAAAAAACAAATCAAATTTTTAAAATATTTTCTGGGCCTTTTTACAGAAATCTCCAATTTAAAGTTTAACTTGTACAAAATTGTCAATTTACTGGCATCTAGTGGACACTGAAAACATCACAATAGCCCAAACCTGTAAGACTATGTTATTATTATTACAACGTTTTTAATCATGTCCTTCTGTTCAAAAAACAAAACAAATCAAAATTTCTAAAGGAGGTTTAAATAATTGGCTTTAAAATGCAAAATATTTTATATTTTCCCTCTTTTAAAAACTTTCAGTGAAAAAAAAAATCAAGCCACCGCAGTGATAAGGTCACATTTAATATGGTGAGCATGTAAAGACTTTAACACGCATACATGGTTAAAGCCAAATATTGATGGCAAATCCACAAGATATAATAAAAAAAACATCGCAACAGGGGGTTACATATGTATACGCTGTGCAGAAAATGTACAAAAAACGATAAGCGTGGGTCATGTTAGCCAATACAATATTAAAATACACAATATATGGC
>JASGAU010368152.1:0-11089 GCA_030220045.1 Australoheros facetus
ATATATAAAACACCTCAACGGATTTCTACCCACTGGGGTCTGAAATGTAACTCCTGCGATAGGTGAGGGATCATTGTACTGCTCATTCAGTTTTGAGTCTGTCTTGGTGCCATTGTTCCCTTGCAGGTGGGACTCTGGGTGGCCTTAGCATAACAGGCCATTTATTGTATTGCTCTCTGCTTTTCTGGTGGATCTTTTCAGCCTACTAGCGAGAACTATACACCTTTTTTTTGGCAGTTTCTAGAGCCTCAGTAACTGACAATTTACTGTACTTCTTATCTACCCAGGACCTGTCATCAACACACCCTTCAGTACTTCTAGGTCACATGATGGGGGGAGGCACAGTGGTTTCACCCAAAACCCCTGATGGTAATGACCCACACCTTTTTTTTCTCACATTGGTTCACGTTGGATGATGCACATGAATAAAAATGGGTCAGTGACCACTTCCTAGGGGGACAACACGCACTAGGGTTTAAGTACCTGGGAGCTGTATCATAGCTGTTCCCACGACTGCGCTCTTCTGGACAGAGATCTCAGACAAAAGCAACATCCAGAGGGGCAAACATACAAGAAAAGACTAGCAACAAGCATCAGTATGTGAAGAGTTGGGAGCGAAAAAAATAATCTGTTCAGGACACAAATTGTATTTAGAGGCCAGGCAAAAACAAACACACAAACAAACAAACAAAAAATTTTAATGTATGAAATTTTTTTAGTGAGGAAATGTCTTGAGTATTTCAACAGGACCCAAATGCAAGACTCTCAAGGCAAATTCAATAACAAACAACCAAAAATATTTAGGTGGAGGAAGTGAAGGCCATAAAAATCTAAAACAAAGAATTCAAGATATAACAGGATACTGGGAAAGCTTGAATAAACTAAAACATGAAGACTCACATACAGTATAACTTAAACACTAACAGAAACCAAAATCCAAAGTAGAAAGAGCTAAGACTAAAAATACCTGACAAAAGATCTGATACAAGTTAAAGATACAAAATGCATAGGAATACAAAACCCCTGGAACACTAAAGAGCAATAGTTAATAGTACTTAATAGTAAACATGAATTCAAAGATAGATCAAAAAACACAAAACAGAGCCCAGAACCCAGGCTCTTGACAGGAAATTGAAACTGCAAATATATGGCCTTAGAACTCATCTAGTCTAATAACTAAAATATAAAACCTACAAATACTATAAAAGTTCAAATACAATCCGTGTAACAATTCATGTTAGAGCAATATGCAGAATATGCAGAGCAATTTGGCCTTTGTCAAATAAAGAAAAAAAAAGGAAAGAAAGCAAAAAGATTACCATGGGTCAGAGAGAAATATTAATGGTGCTGTAAGAGCTCTGTGGCTTTTAAATCTCTGGCCTAATGGACTGTATTGACCACATTAATAAAACAAGATATGTGTTTCTAATGTCTTCTCTGTGGTGCATTAGGTTTTGCTTGGACTATGTTTCCATTTGTTTCCCCGGATGCCAGCTGGGAGCAAGAAAAGATATGAATCCAAAACTCATTTAATCTTTAGCATAATCCAGCCAGAAAATCTTAAAATCTCCCCTTCAATCTAATAAATGTTAGAAAAACAGGAACTTAAAAGAGTAATGGTGTGCATAACACTGAATAATAATAATAATAATAATAATAATAATAATAATAATAATAATAATAATATTTACACAATTATTGTAATTTTTTTTAGTTAAGTTAAGATCTATAAAGTTACTATCAAGTGTATTTGTATTTTATTTACAACTGGTGCAACCTTTTCTATGAACAGCTGCATTCATATCTATCTATCTATCTATCTATCTATCTATCTATCTATCTATCTATCTATCTATCTATCTATCTATCTATCTGTCTGTCTGTCTGTCTTTTGCTTAGAGGTTCAACAATTGCTGTTGAAAGTTGATTTCCTTCTATGAATCTTAAGGCACAATTTGCACTACAGGGACAGTTTGTCCTGACTTACCGAATATCTCTATCTATCTATCTATCTATCTATCTATCTATCTATCAATCAGAGAGAGAGAAAGAGTACTTTGTAAAAGCTGCAATTAACCTAATTTCTCATAATTTGCTTTTAATGAGCCAGACTGTCTTTCTGAGGTTTTTCTTTAAACACTGACTCCTTTTTCACTCATTTTCAATCCAGTACTTATACATGACCATTTGTTTGTTTCTTTAATTATTTGTTTATTTTTGCTAAGTGACATAACACTGACCTATGAATCATTCAAGCATAAAAAAGTTACCTAACTTGTAGTGAGGTTAAGACCTGGACCAATGTAGTGTTTACACATAACAGATAAAGTAGCAAAGAACCAATTTTAAATTGTATCTTAAGACATCTTGTTACTCGCAGCCTGTTGCAAAAACACATAATTTGCTCACATTTCTTTACTTGGATCTATGAAAAATTCCAAAGATAACACGTTTGACAGGCATAAAACAGTATTTTTGCACTAACAAGGTGATTTCCAAAGAGATTTGAGACTGAGACTGAACAAGTTGAGGACAAAAGAGATGATGAGCAGTATCTGAGTGTCATGTCCTTAAGACACAGGAGACAAAAAAAAAATCAACAAAGACCTGACACAGACCCTGAGATGCACCTAGTGCTTCTGTTGATTCATCTACTGTTCACTGAAGCTTCATCAGAAATGGTCTCAGTGGAAGGGTGGCTGCCTAGAAGCCATTCTTAAGGAGAAGGCTGAGGCATGCAAAATTCCAAAATAACTGGATTGGAAATCAGTTGCAACAGGTCTTACGGAGTGATGAATCCAAAGCGCTTTAGAATTTTACAAACTCAGTTTTTGCCTTATATACTGTACTCCCATTTATGTTTGCATAGCTTTCAATAACTTATTTCCAACTTTGTTATATATGTTATTGTTGGGGATTCATATGTTTTCCCATAATCCAAGAAAATTAGGTAGAAATGAGTGGTAGCTTGAAAGTTTTGCAAAGTACTTTACATACTTGTGATTGTGTTTGATCCACACATCATGCATTATCATCAACAATACTGCAATGTTTGTGCTTATTTGGCAGCAAGATATGTCTCATTTCCTGTACTGCACACATAGCATAATGTAGACACTTTTCTGTGACTGGTTACGTCTTCTCATTCTTCTTTTAAAAAAAAAAAAATGTCATTTAATTTCTTAAACCAGTCAACCACAGCCTCAGTGTTGCGTTCAGCCCTTTTTCACCCTTGAGCAAGCATTGTAGAGTGGAGATTCATGGCTTTGCTAATTATATTTTTGCAAACCTGCTGGAGCCCCTGGCAACCATTACCTGCCAACAGAATTTTGATTAACTGGACATGAATCCACTATTATCTAGAGTTACTGTTTGGTGCTTCTATACATCAACTCCCTAATTAAAAAGAATAATGCTGCACATATCATGTTCAAAGCAATCTGCATCTTGCTTAGCTGTTAAGAGCGGAAGTGAGGAAAACCAAACACCTCTTAAGGTTGTGCTTAAAATGTAGTAAAAATGAAGCACTTCAAGTTTTGTCGTATTTTAAGATTCAAGTACACAAATGATACATCCTCATTTTTTTGTGTTTAACAGTATAATGGCCTAAATGGAATGAGTACTCTTTTTTTAAAGCACACTGTATATAGCAGATTCTGTGCAATCCATTTGTTTCTATATTTACTTATTGACAAATTTAATTGATAAATCAAAAATAATTTTAACAACCACTAGTTCCAAAAGATTTGATAACTATTAACTTTGTCAAAACCAACACTGATTTTGTAGTAGCACAGAGACAATGAGGCCGGTGAACTACATAGATCAATGAAAAGATGAAAAATTAAATTGAAACCCTAGTCAGCAATGGCTCTTGCCAAGTCTCAGCATCAGATATTCACTGTGCTTATATACATCAATTCCAATGCATTTTGTGTTTTAGCAATTGCAATGTCTCAATTTACATCACCAAAGTAATTGGCAAATTTGTAGCTAGAAAGACTTATATTGATAACTCAGTTTATAATAGGTAGGAGCATTTATACAGAAAACACATATAGTGTACAGTATTTTCCACTGGGAGATAGAAGGAAAAAGGAAGAATGAAAGAATGCTGTTGGTACCAAATATGATCCCCATTATCACATTCCTGTAGTACAAGCACACCTGCACTAACATATCAGAAGTCCATTATGTGTTATTCACCACTGGATATATCAGCTATGCAACCCTATCCACTGGCATTTTTAGTGTTACTTTTATAAGGCGAGAGTTCAAGGTGCTGTTTTTTTTTCCTCACAGGTTTCACTTCACATTTGTGACAATTAGAAAAACCACTGATGAATGTCACCTGACAAGAGATGGAGTGGGCTGCTTCTATAGACTGGTTAATCCTGGAACAGCATTTTCTCCTCGTCAGACTCAACTGAACCTTTTGCTCAGATGTGACATCTGAAACCGCTTAGAAGTGACTGTTAAAAAATAAATAAATAATAAACATCTTGAAAGCATCAGATTGTCCCAAAGGTCAGAGTCAGCACAAGAGTTTTATCTTAAGTACAACCAGCTCGGATTGCTAGATTTGTAAGTTTGGTTAGTATCTTCCTGTTAAAATAAAATATTGTTTATCCAAATACTACGGTTACATTTCCTTTTGGCAATATACTGTATAGTAGTGTGAATTATTACATATTCGGTAAGTCAGAACAAACTGTCCCTGTAGTGCAGATTGTGCCTTAAGATTCATAGAAGGAAACCAACTTTCAACAACAGTTGTTGAACCTCTAAGCAAAAGACAGACAGACAGACAGACAGACAGACAGACAGACAGACAGACAGACAGACAGACAGACAGACAGATAGATAGATAGATAGATAGATAGATAGATAGATAGATCATTTAAAACCTTATATATATCTTCATGTGCCTAAAAATGAAAAGAAATCCAAAGAACCAGTGAAATTGGTTTCTACAATCTCTGACTGATCTGAAAACAGATAAAACAACCTTGCAAATGGTCTTTATCAGTCCTACTTTGAAGAAGATGGGCAATTACTTCTAAGTATCACCCTTTGAAGGTTGCCCTTTGAGGACATCTTTCACTTTGACATCAGTCTTAGGAATCAGTGTGGACCTTCCACAGGATGTTAATGCAGATGACTGCAGATATCAGCAAACAGCTTCAAAGAAAGATTTATACATGTCATACTATATGTGATTGCGCAGATATAACTTTAGTAATAAAGTACTATAAATAAAATTCACCACTTTGTGCTTTTGTGAGAAAATACCACAGCTTACCTGGATATAAGAATGTTTTTTTTCCTCTTTTTTTTCCTTTTTTTTTTTAATTTAAACCCACCAGCCAATGTGAGAGTCCAAATTTGTTTTGGCCTGCCACAGGCCACATCATAATATGACATACTGTAACTGAGCCTTACCTCTCCTCCAGTCTGAAGATATTGTGACCTTTCATTATGAAACTCCTGTGAATCCAGTTTGTTGCCATAGCTTAGGGATTACGTAGGGGATGGAGTGGATTGGGTTAAGAGAAGGCTAGAGGAAGCACTCTTCTTAATGCTGGCACTGGAGAGATGTTTGAAAGTACTCCAGGGCTCTTAAGCAAAGACCCTTTCCCTCAATTAGATTGATTCAGAAGCCAGTGGCTTTAACCTCTGCTGGGACACAATTTGTGTCATTTTGCTCTGATTTTAGAGTGTCTAAAGCAATTTCCCAACTGCCTACAGATTTCTCAGCCTGTGCACTTGTTGTCTTGCATATTGCTCTTACACTTATCCATTCAAATGAGTGCACTTAATGATTTTACTATTTATTGAAAGTGAGATGTTTGACTATATATTCACAGCAGACAACAGGAAATGAAGTCTGTGATTCAATAATCATGTCTGATGAGTCAGTATGACTTGGCCAGTTTACATCTGTGGCTTTCTGTATATAAACAATATTTCATTGTGAAAGTGGCAATAAATATCTAATCTAAAGTGGGTCAAAAACACCATGGTTAGGTATGGAATGAGAGGTTTCTATAATACTTAAACCCATAAAGGTAAAGATAATTGTACGGCCTAACCCTATTATATATGATATGCATTATCAGCAGGTTTCCACCCCATCCAAGCCATCAGTTCTGTTCTTCTTAATAAAAGGATCGAAGAGAATATGTTGCTTTTTTTTTTTTTAAATTACTTTTAATGTTACCAAATCATTTTAAATAAATAATAAAACATCAAGGTACTATGAACACCATAAAAACATGGCAACCTTTATGTTGCCACATTTTTGTGTCCTCTTTTTTTTTAATATCCTTTGACCTTCTGGATAAATATCAAAGGATAAAGTGAAGAGCAGCACTTGATCTTCCCATATTACCTCCACTGAAGTACTCTTACACAATCCCCCGACACTTAGCTCCAGTAAAGGTGCTCTTTGGACACCAGAACACACTGTGATTTTGTTGGGCAGTTTGCAGGTGTTTGAAAATTGTGTGAACGAACAAGGCACCGCTGGAAAAACGAGAGCTCCTGACTCCTGAAAACTCCCTGGACAAACCAATTGGAAAACATAAAAAAAAAAAAAAAAAAGTGTAAACTGCTGTGTTTAAATCATAGTAAATTATTTTCTTTTGGATATGCACAATAGTGAAAGTGCAGTGTCAAAAAGAACTCAAGCTGGAAATTTAAGATATCTTTACATTACTGTGGAGCTGTGGCAAAGGCTTTTCTGCAGTCTCATAAGTGTTTAGTGATCAAGAAAATGATGATATACTTTTAGTACATTCAGGCACATCTTTGCTTTAAATTGCATCCACGGTCAGTCATTCCAAACACTGCACACCAAGGTCATCAAAGTAATTAAATCGTGTGTGAACTTATTTTTCAGAAAAAAATTTATCATAGTTATTATCAAAAATATTTTTGTCAAGATTTTACCTTAGAGTATAAAGCTAGTATAAAAGGTAAAATGTGGTGAGTGAATCTAATCAGCATAATTGCCTTAAACATAAACTGATGTCTGCAATGCAATCAGTGTACTCTGCACTAAACCGGTGAGCATTTTCATGTAATCTTCGAATAACACAAAATTGGTATACTTAAACTGATTTGGCAAGGCATTTCACAAAAAACATGACTCAGCAACACATCCTACATAGATCCAATATCTGATTTAAAAAACCTAAAATGAATGAGGACATTACATGTAACATTTAAATTTCCAGTTTCTCAACTTGCTGAGCAGTTCTTACCTTTGAAAATAAGCTCTCATCTTTCTCTCCGGTGCTGTCTTTATCCATCGACATTTTTTTCTCTCCCTGGGAAATACAGCAACTACCTTTAGCTAGCAGACACATTTCGTTACAATACAGGGGTTATTTGTTGAACTGTTACATGTCACTTAAAATGTTTATGCATCCTCATTTTCAATAGTGTTAACTAAGTACCACAACCACAATTTTACATCTGCACCATGAGCGCATCATAGTAATGTGAAGAAAAAAAAGCAATTTGTTGAAAGTGCAGGCGGGCCATGGGATGTCCTAATTTTTTTTTCTTCTTTAAATTACTGATTAAGTTTCTCCATGCCATAACTGGAAGCAGTGCCAGGCTGTAGCAAACAAAAAAAATCAACTCATTCATCAATATTATGCACTAATGTTTCTATCAGATTTAATTACTTATTAATTGAAAGTATTGGAACCTGTTCTGAATTGTTCCAGCCAACCTTAATCCCACTGTCAATAGCTATGGTGGGATTAAAAATATTAATAAAAAACAAATGTGGAATGTTGCCAAAACAGCTGGTTAAACATTCAGTCAACCAAGTGATTTTTCATGGATCCTAATCTGAAAGTGTTGCTGAGCCTGCACCCAGTCAACTTGCAGGTTTTATTTGAGAGGACATGGTCAGAACTGCCGTCTCTCTCCATCATTGCTGGGGCTTTTCTTGTTAATGTACTAATCATTACTGTGTACTAATCATTAACAACTTTTTCACACTTCATCTACTCTACATCATGTGTTGGCTGAGCTAGCTAGTGAGAGGAAACTCATCTGTTCTGAGAAAAAATGGCTGAAGCTCGTTTACTTGCTAATGCTAACTGTGTATCCACACAAAGTGCTGATAAATAATGTAAATAATCTCAGCGGCAGCTTCCCCCCTCTTGCCAAACAAACCAAAAACCAGCAGCATAAAAATTCACAAATAAAGAACAATATAGCATTCTCAACTGTACCAAAGAGTAAAACAGTTAAATGTGGATTATTAAACTTTCTTCTAAGTCCCTGTTCCTAAATGATTTAATAATTGATCAACATATTGATTTATTCTGCCTTATAGAAACCTGGTTACAGCAGTTTAAATTAATCAACACCCGAGTCACACTTTTAGCAGCTATCTAAGCTCTGCTCCCAGAGAGGAAGATTATCTTTTTAATAGTTTTACATACTCACTGCATAGGACTCTGGGTACTGTGGCTCCTCTGAAAAGGAAAGCCTCAAATCAGAAGGGCCTGACTCCCTGGTATAACTCATGTCACTGCTGTGTTTAAATGTTGGTGAAGAAAACTGAGATTTTGTCTTGTAATGCCAAAGGTGCGCACCTTTATCTGCTTTTTTGACATCATACTGTGGACTGTGTTATTGTTTGTAGGCTTTTGATGAGGTTATATCAACACCTGTTACTTTGGCATGCTCTTTACAGAACTTAACATTGTTTTGTTTTTTTGCATTGTGGACAGTGATATTTTTCAAAACAAAAACAGAAAAATGCATGTTTTAAGTACATGTGAATATGTGGATGTGGCCTTAGATGTCTGATTTCCAGTAATGTTGTAGCCATGACAGTTTTGCTATTAGTAGGTGTAATTAAAATGATCAAAGTTATCTTGTTGGCTTTTCACAAGCAGTGTGAAGATCAAAATATTTGTGTGTGCAAAGATTGACTAGGAAGTTGTTGTTTTTTTCTGATGTGATTTATGACTTCATTGTAACCAATTCTTAGTTTCCCAAATATAAGCTTGTAGTCTACATTATTAGCCACAGATATAAAACATTATGTCAGTCTCCATATTTATTTCTGTTTGACATGCTCTGAAAACTAGGCTACAGAGTTGTGTTTTATTTATTTATCATCTTCTGGTTTATTTATTTAATCAGTTTATAATGTATTTCATTATGAAGGGATTCTGACTAAAATGTGAGCAGTTCAAATCATTACTAAAGCTCCTCCGTAGACCCTTAAAAATGTGGTCAAAAGAAGATAGAAAATGATAAAAATACTGAGAGGAAGAGGTGTAATCCATGCATCTAGCAAGGCAGCTACATCTGCAGATTCAAAAATAGTAGCTCTGGGAAAATCTCTGCAGTTTTTCAGCTGCAGGACAGTTTAATCACATTTTTCATATGATAGGGTAAGTATTAGAAGGAGAGTGGAGAGAGGAAAATGTCTCAAGGACAAAAGTATGATGCATGCTTTGCAGTTTGATGACTGCAGATAGGGCCTATCTCCTGGATATCTTTTATTGCTTTTATATTTGCTCCTGTCCTTGGGTTCTTCATGAATTGGAATTTGTTTCCTTGAAGTGCATTTCTCCCTGCACATTGAAAAATAAGCACATTCAAATGCAAAGCAAGATACTTACCTCGGAAGGCCTTTCAGGTAGACCAAGGCTGCCAATGAGTTGCTATAAAACTGTTTTGTTTGGCAGTATTGTGAAATAATAATTATAAGCTATTTATTATTAAGTTTGTACATAAGCATTGAGTACTTCCATCTCACCAATTATAAGTTCACATGAGACATATGTGATTTATATATTTATGTTTACTGATATTTTGTAATACTTTTAATCACCTTATTTCAGCTGATAAAATTGGGGGAAATGGGGTGGGGGATGTTATGCTACCATCATGGTCCTTTGCTTTTGCTAATATTGTGTGTGGGTTATTTATTATTTATTGAATAAAGGCAAAATACAAGAAAAGTAGTATTTAACATAAGTAGTTACTTTATTGCAAAACACCTTAGCCACTCAAGGCTGACAATGTAGCACTAATTCCACTAATAATGTTGTCAAAAAAGATGCACATTAACGTTCTTATTGTTTGACTAGAAACTCCATAATTTCACTACATATGGAGATGTTGAATCGATGAGAAACAAGACTGCCTAAAGTACCTATAGCTTTTTTTTCAGTTTTCAGTCTTAGTAGTCCAAGTAGTAATGGCTTTGGTTGCATGCAAGTAAACACTATGTGGAGAGTATAAAATGGAAATGCATTTGCAATAATGAAATCTTGAAACCATTACCTACCATCTGACGATAGCTTAGCTTTTTATTTGCTTGTTTTCAGTTTATCTGCTATTGTAAACAATGACCAGCACTCAGATCAGGTAGTCCCTGCCTGGATATCTGCTAGCTATACTGGATGCCCCAAACATTGGTTGTTGTCAACAGAGCCTGTAAAATCACATGTTGGCTGATGGCTTACCAGACTGGGTTTGAATAAAATGTTAGTAGCTTATTTAATACAACAAATACTGCAGACAAAAAATAGGTTGCAAAAATGGGACAGCAAAATGCATTCTAGTGACAATTAACAAATGTACTCTACATATTTCACATAAAGCACTTAAAGAATAGGAGACCCAATGTGGCATTTGATGGAAGAAATTGAGGTAGTATTGTAGTTATAAAACCACAAAACCTACAGAGAAAGATGCTTGGAGTGAATGCATGATTGTCAACAAGTATTTTAATCATCATATTATGACCCCATATACAGTGGTGTGAAAAAGTGTTTGCCCCCTTCCTCATTTCCTGTTTTTTTGCATGTTTGTCACACTTAAGTGTTTCGGAACATCAAACCAATTTAAACAATAGTCAAGGACAACACAAGTAAACACAAAATGCAAGTTGTAAATGAAGGTGTTTATTAGTAAAGGTGAAAAAAATCCAAACCATCATGGCCTTGTGTGAAAAAGTGATTGCCCCCTTTGTTAAAACATACTATAACTGTGGTTTTTCACACCTGAGTTCAATTTCCCTAGCCACACCCAGGCCTGATTATTG
>JASGAU010368156.1:0-14669 GCA_030220045.1 Australoheros facetus
CCTGTGTACCCAGGCGTGCTGTCATTTTTATGCTGTATGTCTCATTTATTGCAGAAAAATCAAAAGTCTGGAAACCCAGTATTCCTGCCTCACGACCATTTACCTCTTTTCACTCTGTTTATACTCCACTCTGTATTTAATCATTAGTAATTATTAATCTCTGGCTCTCTTCCACAGTGTGTCTTTTGTCCCGTCTCTCTCCCCTCAGCCCCAATCGGTCACAGCAGATGACTGCCCCTCCCTGAGCCTGGTTCTGCTGGAGGTTTCTTCCTGTTAAAAGGGAGTTTTTCCTTCCCACTGTCACCAAGTGCTTGCTCATAGTGTTTCACTCTGATTGTTGGGTTTCTCTGTATTATTGTAGGATCTTTGCCTTACAATATAAAGCACCTTGAGGTGACTGTTGTTGTGTTTTGGTGCTATATAAATAAAATTGAACTGAATTATTTAAGTCAGTGAAGAGTAAACAAGTCAAAATTCTGACTTTGCCCCATAATTTGGATTTTCTCTTGTGACTTGAGCATTTTCATATCTAATTGCTGCTGCTGCTGCTGATGGTGGTGATGATGATGATGAAGGTGGTGGTGCAGGTGCTTTCTCCCACCTCTGAAATCAAACGTGACTCTGGCAGAGACCTCCGGGCGGAAGACACGCGCTGTTTGAACGGGATCACGTGATTAAGGGACCGGTTGAAACCAACGGAAAGCTGCAGGAGGCTTCATCTGCAGACCTGCACGGACAAACATCCAGCAGACAGAGGTAGCCCCGCTCTCCCAGCTGCACAAACATCCCCGGTATGTCCGTTGCCTGCGTGCTGAGGACCCGCTGTTTCTTCCGGCAGCTCCTCCCCGGCCTGCCCGCCGCCATGCACAGACAGTACAGCCTGGATGTCTCCGCTCCGCTCCTCCGGACGCAGGGCTACGTGGACGGCCGCTGGATCTCCGCGGCCTCGGTGTTCCCCGTCCTGGACCCGGCCACCGGACAAGAGATAGCTCGGGTCTCGGACTGCGGCCCCGCGGAGGCCAAGCAGGCGGTGGACGCTGCCTACAAAGCCTTTCACTCCTGGAAGCAGTACACAGCCAAGGTAGGCTGCGCTCTCCTTCACCGGACTCCACGCGAAAAACGGACAATTTAAAATTAATGTCGCAGTTTCACCTTGAAAATCAAACGAAACAATCCGGCACTGAGATGATCCCACCTGAAAGAAGCCAGGCTATCATTCGGCTCTAATATGAATCACCGGATAACGGAATATTTATCAAAAAAATTAAAGTTTCACTTTGTTAGAGTGCCCTCCGCACTCCACTCAAGCGCTGTAACCTTAAAGTTAGCTGTTAATATTGACTTTGTGAGGTCTCAGCCGCAATTTATCACAATAATTTTACATCTGAAAGAAGCCAGACTTTTATTCGGCTAACACATAAATGACCTGATTTAACAATATTCACACAAATTCAGAAGGTTTATGTAATGCCCGCTGCGCCCGCCATACTTTAAATTTAATCCAATTTAATTCAGTGCATTAATATTGATTTGATGTGGGTTTAGTCACAAATACACTCAGTCTTTGTGTAAATTAAATGTGTGGAATCTTTATTCGGTTAACGCATAATTCACAGAAGTCTCGCAATTTAGACTAAACCCAAACTTTAAGTTTCACTTTGGGCTGAAGCTGCGTAGACGAGATCCAAGAGTCACCGAAAATGAAGAGAGCGGAAATGAGGACTTCAGCAGCAGCAGCAGTGAACATCCTAAAATTACAACACCTGTTCTGCTGAGCTGGAACAGGAGCCGTTTATTCATGTAAAAGGAAAAGGAGTCGTGCAGGAAAGAGCTCAGTGAAACAAGAAAGCAGTGAACTGTAGGCTGAAGGTTTAAACTTTACTCTCACAGGTGAAAGTTTCCTGTGCACGGAGACAAAGTCCAGGCTCAGTCTGGTTTGTTAAAGGTCAGCTCCACCAAACCAACCAGCAGCAGGCTGCAAACCCTCCAGAAACAGAGCCGCTTAATTTTGTCAGACAAAACGAACAACACAAAAACAAACAAATCCCAGCTTCACACAAACATACAGTAAAGGAGCAGTGACTGCAGTCAGCTGATGTGATTTTGGTGACTTTCTGACTGAAGATGAATGTGTTGCTTTCTCTGAGCTGATTCTTCCCTCACTTAAAAAAAATTAAAACACTTCTCATAAATTTGCTAATTTCTCTATAAATTTGTGATTTTGTTTCTTATAAATTTTCCACTTTTTTGAATTGTGTCCCCTCTTCTTGTCCTTTGATATTTGAAGAGAGCGGAAATGAGGACTTCATACTGTTGTAGGTTTGGGGTGATGAAACATTATTTTTAGTCAGACTTCTGATTTTTTTAAATTTTTTTACTGATTATTGAAAGAAAAATTCTTGCAGCTCTGTTGTGCTTTGATTAATCGGTGTGACTGAATAAAAGTATAAATATCATATCCCTACATCATGGCATGGGAGAGGTTATAAAGAGCATTAAATGTGATGATGTGCATGTGACTCGTGCTGTGCTCTGATTGGTCGCCCTGCAGGAGCGGAGCCTTCTGCTGAGGAAATGGTTTGACCTGCTGATGCTGCACAAAGAGGACCTCGCCAAGCTGATCACTTTTGAATGTGTGAGTATCACAGAAAAAAAAGGAACGAAATACAACATGAACTCACCTCCAAACCAAAAGTATGTTGAAACCTGAACATTTAGTTACATGTTAGACTGAGGTAGTAACCAGGAAGCAGCATATATAAATACTGTAGTAGTAAAACAATCAACAAACACTTATTGTGTCAAAGCGATATCAGCTGAAGCTTAACTCGGACCGGCTGTACTCTGGTGTGATACCAGCTGGTACCACACGACGAAGCAGCGAGCCAGGTGAATAATTACAAACATATTCTTAGTTACGTGCTGACCTGGGAAAGACGAAGCCTCCTGAGGCTGTGTGAACAGGACTGGAAAGAAATATCCAAAGTTAAGCAACTGCAAACATCTATCAGTAGCTGTGTCCAGACTCAGGGGCTGCATCCAGGCCAGGTCCTTCGAGGCTCACGAAGACCACAAAGGCCAGAAGTGAGCGGCTGTGAAACTGGACGGTGTAGCCTTCATATCTGGATCACCTGGCCTCACATCAGCGTAGCTCCTGCTGCCTAGCAAAGCTTTTGTGAAACTTTAATTTCAGCCAAACCGATTTGCTCAGGAACAAATGAAACACTGAAATAAACCAAACATCAGCCGTTAGAGACCATCTGACTGGATTAGATCTGTGTTTAACTTCCACTCAGCGGCGAAAGCCAGCAGGAGTTTGAAAAGGATGTGCTGGGAGTCAGACGTTCTCTCTGGTTATAGTGAACCTCAGCTGCCCGGTCAGCTGACAGCTGGCGAGGTGAGCTGGCAGTTAGCGCAGCGGGAGCGGACATCTTCGAAAACGTTGGAGCACTTTTGCAATTAAGTGATATCTTGATAAATCAAGCAGATATTTGAGGTTTGCACATCTACATTCTTACCTGAAAAAATCTTAAAAGTTTATTTTGAGTCACAGAAACAGTCGTATTTCAAAATTTTTGGCCGCTCTCCTCTGCCATTGCTGCGTTTGAGTTTTGCTGTGCAATGAATCATGGGATATGGTAGGCCACAAAGGACACTGGGCCCATCCTTTTAATCTGGGGAAAAGAAGGACCCATTTGGAGGAACCTTCATCGCCTTGCTGTGACGTAATCGGGCTACAAATGCAGCCTTCGAAGGATGCAGCCCCTGAATTTATACACAGCTAGTATTTCACCACCGGTAAAGCGTTGCCCCCGATGGGGAAAATATCGCACGTCCTTAAAGTGGGCTGACTGCATTTCCCCATTCTGTCATAAAATAAAAGAATTACAGGTGGAACATTTTCTTAATGTAATTGTACTCTTTATTTTCTTATTTGAGCCAAACTCTTAGGTTTACGGTCCTCTGAATACTCAGTTTACTCTGTGCTTTCTAATTTAATGGGCAGTACAGCTCCCAGGCACTGGCTGCTGCCCCTCTGCAGGCTTTCCAGAATCCAGCCAATCAGGTGAAGGTGGCCTTTTAGGGCTGGGCTCCTTAAAGAGACAGGAGCTAGAACAGCTTGTTTCAGAGGGAGGAGTATAGGATAGATGAGTATTAGTTTAAACTGTGAATCATGCAACGCTGTTCAGGAGAGTCTGACAATAAAACCATGGAGCTGAAGGAGGAAAATGGGTCCTCTGTAAAAGGATGGAGGGAGGGTGCTGTGGAGTTCCCTCAAATGAACCAAAATGGCATCGACCAGGAAAAAGTGATACAAAAATAAACCATAGTGTCCGCACGCTTTTGGCTGTGTAAATGTGTGTCGCTGTACTTGTAGTGAGGTCACATGATGGTGTTACCTGCTGATCACAAGTCTGTCAATTATAGTCACTGCTGCTTTAAACATGATCAGAGTTACAGAAACACTGATCATCATCCTGCTGTGTGTGTGTGTGTGTGCGTGCGTGCGTGTGTGTCCACGCTGCAGGGCAAACCGATGCGTGAGTCTCTCGGGGAGATCGCGTACTCCGCCTCCTTTCTGGAGTGGTTTTCTGAGGAGGCACGGCGAGTTTATGGTGACATCGTACCGTCTCCCGCCAAAGACAGAAAGCTCCTCCTCCTCAAGCAGCCGGTGGGCGTGGCCTCCATCATCACACCGGTGAGCAGCCAATGACAGAGATGCTTGGGGGGGGGGCAGTGCTTCAGGCTGATAACTTTATCAATAACGTCTTTATAAAGAGTTTAAATGTGGTTTTTGTTGTTTCCAGTGGAACTTTCCGAGCGCCATGATCACCAGGAAGGTGGGAGCCGCTCTGGCCGCCGGCTGCACGGTGGTGGTTAAACCAGCCGAGGACACGCCGCTGTCGGCTCTCGCTCTGGCGGAGGTCAGTACAATAACCATGAATCACAGACGGGTACAGCACGCTTTGTCACTGTTATGTCACTTCCTGTGTTTTGGCGTGTTTTCCCAGCTGGCTGAGCAGGCGGGGATCCCGGCGGGAGTCTTCAACGTGGTTCCTTGCTCCAGAGAGATGACCCCATCAGTTGGGCAGGTCCTCTGCACCGACCCTCTGGTGGCCAAAATCTCTTTCACAGGATCCACCGCCACTGGAAAGGTGCAGTGCCCACTGCTGGCTGCCCCCACTACAATTATTGTTGTTGATGATGGCAAGAGCTATCATCAGATAAAACATGAATGAGAAACACAGATGTGCAGGCCTCGTTAATGTAAAAGCCACCTTAAAAAGCAGAAACGGTCCTTTAATAAATTTCCTGCTTTTGTCTCAGGTGTTGCTAAAAATGGCCGCGGACACTGTGAAGAAGGTGTCCATGGAGCTGGGTGGCCACGCCCCCTTCATCGTGTTTGACAGCGCTGACCTTGACAGGGCAGTGGGTGGAGCTATGGCGTCCAAGTTCAGGAACTCTGGCCAGGTAACTCTGCTCAGACTGTTTAAGTACCTCCTGCTCACCTGTTCTGCAGGTGCAGCTTCGTTTCTGTGACGTGTCGTCTTCCTGCAGACGTGCGTGTGTTCGAACCGGTTTCTGGTCCAGAGTGGTGTCTACGACCGCTTCGTGGAGAAGTTGGGGCAAGCGATGGATGCGGAGCTCCGTCTGGGTCACGGCTCAGAGCCCAACACCACGCAGGGGCCGCTCATCAATGCCCGCGCCGCAGACAAGGTAGGCCCGCGTCTCTGACCATGTGATCCGTAACGACACATTTATTTCTCAGTACAGACTGCGGGTCTGTGAACGAACATTAGATGAGCGTTGAAGTGGCGCCATTGATCGCCTCTCTGGCCTGCAGGTGGTCCACCAGGTGTCAGACGCGGTGTCTCGAGGGGCGAGGGTGGTAAAAGGCGGGAAGCGCCGCGAAGGCTCCTTCATGGAGCCCACGCTGCTGGCTGACGTCACCGCAGACATGTTGTGCACGAAGGAGGAAACCTTCGGGCCGCTGGTGCCGGTCATCAGGTGGGCTCAAACCCGGATGGAACCGGAGTTATTGATCTGCTTCCTGTGTGAGCAGGTTTAACTGTTTCTGAACATTAATGATGACGACCTGTTCAGTTTTGAACCTGATGAAGGTACAGGTGCGGAGACAGTGTCAGAGGTTTTAATGAATGTTTATAACCTTCCTCCTGCACACCTGTCGTTCATTCAGGTGTGCAGAGATTCAGAGATGTTTTTAAAGTGAGAGGTCATTTCATAAATGAGAAAATGTTTCATCTTTAAAAGGCTGCTGTGTGTGGACTCACCTCCACCTGTCTCTGATCTGCAGGTTTGACACAGAGGAGGCGGCTCTGGCTGTTGCCAACGCATCTAACGTTGGGCTGGCAGGTGAGTCCACCTGCTTGATCGTTTCCTACACTGTAGATCTTACATTCTTATCTGCTGTGAATATTCCACCCAGCAGGCGTAAAGGATTATTACATTACCATTGTACTACTTTGCATAGACGTATTGTAAATCAGCCCTAGAAACATGATTTTTGATGCTATGGCTCACCAGTTGATGAGCAGAAGCTGTTTGATCGTCTGCTAAAAACTACTCACAAGCGCCGTCGCTCATAGATGACATCAAGTTTATCTACATTCTTCACAATTTTCTTTTTTTTTTTTTAATTCCAATGTCCTAAAAGAAGAAACTATTACAACTGTACAATGGTAGCAACACTAATTTAATAAGTGACTTAGTGTGTTAGCATGCATTCAAATACTTTAGGTGGGCATGCGCATTAGCAGTGCTCCAAGTGACCTTGATGGTCCATCAGTTCCATCATTTGTGGATGAGGCTACAAAACAAAAATGTCACAGAAAAGGACCCATCCCTCTGGAGCAGAGAGGAGGGAAAAGAGAAGATTAGAGGATAAAAGGAAAGAAGACAAAGGTATCTTTAGATGAGTAATTACAATAAGTTTTGTTGTTATTAACTCCTAACAGTTATGTACTTGAATATCGCTGGCTGGCTAGTGAAAATACGTTTAGGTGAACACCTAACTAAATTTAGGATCGCTCCGGCGTACGTCATCACAATTCCCTGAAACTTGGCAGCCACTCAGACCTTTGTCAGCAGCTGTAGGCTGAATGAACAAATTGACGGCTGTAGTTTTCTTGTTCACTATTTGACCTGCAAAATCCTGACAAAACCAGCACTGCAAATCTCCAGACTGAAAAAATGCAATTAAAATAACAATTTTTCATCAAAAAAAAATTCAAAGAGCCCTTTCATCTTTAGAATGAGCCCTGCCCAGATAATTAACCAAAAATGCACCTTGTTAGATATTACCCTCCCATCAACAGACAGCTGACAAAAACCAGAATCAGACTGGGACTGCTGTGGATGGGGTTAAAGGTCATTCTGCTTTATTTCTGCGGGTCCAATTGAGGGAACAAGGTGTCACATTGGGTCCAGAAATTTAAAAGAAAAAAGTATGCATGAATTCAACCTGTCTGCTTTCCAGCTCTGTGTGTTTGGACTCCTCCACAGCAGCTCTGCAGCATTCAGACTGAATCCTTTGATTCTGGGCCTCACACTCCTGACTCTTTAAGGCACTCCTCCATTAAAATTCCACTTTCCTCTGATCTGCTGTCTTCTGGAAGCCTGCTGAGGGGCAGCAAATGGTATTCAGAGCCATCTGCAGCCTTTTACCTTAATATTTAAAGGCCGTGTTTAATATGAACCTCTGACACGGTAGCATCCTGTTACAGCTCTTATTATTTTAGCTGTTTGTTTCTCGCTGGTGAGGCTGGAGCTCGACCGAGGCCACGGTCTGCTGGGCACAAAGAGTTTAATACATGAATACATTAAAGATGCATCTCATGGATTTCCAGCT
The DNA here is from genome assembly GCA_030220045.1 of Australoheros facetus. NCBI lineage: Eukaryota > Metazoa > Chordata > Actinopteri > Cichliformes > Cichlidae > Australoheros > Australoheros facetus. The sequence continues at coordinate 7,871 of JASGAU010368156.1, forward strand.
GTTTAAACCTCTGACTCCTCCTCTGCTCTCAGGTTACTTTTACTCACAGGACGTGAGTCAGATCTGGCGGGTGGCGGAGGCGTTGGAGGTGGGGATCGTTGGAGTCAACGAGGGCCTCGTGTCCACGTCGGAGGCCACCTTCGGTGGGGTCAAGGAATCTGGTTTGGGGCGCGAGGGCTCCAAGTACGGCATTGACGAGTACCTGGAAGTGAAGTACATGTGCTTCGGAGGCCTCAAACCATTAAGCTAGACAGAGCTGCACCCGGGAGGCGGATCAGCAGTACAAAAACTCATGAAGCACTGAAGGTGGTCCGATTCTTGTATTAACACAGAATAGCCCCCTTAAATTAAAAGTTAATTGAATTCATGCAGGAAGCGGGTCAAAACCTCTCAATAGATCCTGTTTTTATAGGAAACCTGTTGGTCTGTCGGCTGTTGGACGTCTGTAGTTCCTCCTGTTTGTGTAGAAAACATTCGCATGACATTTGTTATATTTTTAAGGTGCTGATAATTCAGTTATGTTTGCATCAGAGGCTGAAAGTTTTAGAAAAATGATCAGTGACATGTTTTTATAAGGGGGATAACTTTACTGATTGTCTCTTTAGTATATTTGATGTTCATGCTTCACCGGTTACAAAACCAATTGACTTTCTTTATATTTTCATTTAAACTCTACGATGATTAACACAACTGAAAGATTTTTTTCTTTTAATGAAAAGGTGAGCCGGGTACAATTCTGGGGGAAACAAACCTGATTCATGAGGAAAAACGGCAAATTTACATGAAAGAAAAGCACAAAAAGTCACAATTTACTTTAAAAAGTTGCAAATATGAGGAAAACAAACATTTTCTAAAAAACAAATACACAAGAAATCCCCACATTTTTAACATTATTGTAACGCCAGAAGCACGTGTCCAATCATTTTAGAGATGAGATTTAATGAAGCTGATCTTCATCAAAGCGAGTCTTCCTCACACAGCTCTGTCAGTGTGCAGTTCAGGGACCGTCTGCAAAATGCAGCACAGAGGAACCAGGAATAACTTCTGCACTTTATTGTAAGTGTCCATCTTTAATCTGGAAAATTCAGTTTTTCACACCCCACACGGTACCTACACTTTATTAATTTTACGTCATCCTCGAACCAGCAGGAGGCGCTCTACTCAGACCTTTTCATGCCAGACTGAATTGTTTCTATCATCTGCTGTAATGGGTGTTTGGGGGTTTTTTTTGCGCTGGTTGTAAAATTAAACTTTCAAAAGCTGGGCTACTTTAATGAGTTGGGGCGGGGCTTAACAAACGTCATGTTCGACCACCAGCAAAACCCTTTCTAAACCATCAGATGGAGCTTAGTCCACCCATGAAGCAGCGCGTTTCCGTAAACCAGCACCTGTGGTGCTCAGATTTTTCTTTAAAGTGGAAACAAAAGGTGCAAACTTGTGGCCATTAAAAAAATTAAATTAAATGCCAAACCTCCTGCTGAGCATCCTTTTTTCCTAGTATTAATGATGCTGAACTAACATGAGTGACACGTGTTAATGATCTTAATCACCATGAGGTTGAGCATCTACCACGAGAGCCTTGTATTTTATTTGTACACATTTCAGACATGTTCATGTAAATCTGGGCTGTAGATATTAGGAGGAAAACATCTGCGCATACCTGAGGTTGTTGACATTAAAACCATTAAAAGAAGCAGCTGTTTGCAGACAGATGTTGATGTTAAAGCACAGGAAGTTGTTTTCTGGGTCCTGAAAGCAGTGAAATCGTAAGTGCCATATTTGATGATGATCAGTCTGCCCTGTTCAGTTTGCCTGATTTAAAGTTAAAGGTACTTTTTGTAATTGCCCTCAGAAAAGCTTCAACGTTCTGACACCAGGGGGCGTTTTCAGTCTAATTTTCTCTTTTTATCTGTGCCCCCGTCTTATTAAAGTCCAACCTGGTTTTAGTTTTTCAGTCCAAATGTTTCTTCATTTAGTTATTTTTGGAAGCTTTTCAGGCTGCTTTAAAACACAGGAAGTTACAATAAGTACCTTTTAATGAAGTACATCATAAATATTTGAAATAATTCAATCTGGGAGTAGATTAATAACTGAATACTCATTTCTGTGTAATTTGAATTGTGAAACACTTGTCAATGTTAATGTGTAAATTTTGTATTTGACTAAATGTATTAAAGCAGAATTAAAGATTAATTTGTGATACGTCCTGCTGTGATTGTGTTCGTGTCGGGTATTTTGAGGGCAGTAATTTTTAAATGAAGTAAAACTGGTGGGTCTAACACCAGCCTCCCGTCTCAGAAGGGAAATATTTAAAATTGCATTTTTTTAAACTAAAATGTCTGAGTCACACGATGCTTCTTTAACAAATGTGTTATTTGGTTCGCTGACTGCAATCGTTGATATTTCTCCTTCTTTACTATAAAGTCTAACATAATGTAGGTTTTCTGTTTGGACAGTACTGAACTGAGCCTCAGAGGAACGACACTGAAGTTTAGGAATTTTCCTTCCCAGCAGGATCAGACGCCGCCCTGCAGCACTGACGGCATCATCAGGTAACGCCGTGTTTCCTGGTGATTGCTCTGTTGGCTAACAAGCTGTGACTCAGAAGCTTGGGTGTGGTGTGATGGTGGGTACTTTTCCTTCAGACTGTGCCAGGCTAACGGTCCTGCCCTTTCAGGCTTCTCTTTGGGAAAAATATTGTGTTCTTCATTGAGGATTTCCTGTCACCTGTCCGAGCAGCCGCAGGTTTGTCCTCCAGGTGTGGAGTTCCTTGTGTCCTTTGAACTCGGACACGTTACCATTCTCAAGAATGGCGAAAAACCACGTCCCAGGATGCACCTGTCTGTGTCTGCAGGAGATCGGTTATCCCATCATCCAAAGGCGTCCCCATTGCGGGCAGCCTGGGCACTGATCCGGTTCCTGCTGCGGACCGGTCGGTCCCGGCTGAAGATGGTGTCCTGGTCGCTGTCCAGCTCTGACTCGGACATCATGAGGCTGGAGTTATGCTCCGTGCTGCGGTGTTTGATACCTGCACAGAGAAAAGGTCAGCAGGCGGTCACATCCTCAAACGGATCGAGTTTAAATCTCTCTGAAATCTTAGAGATACAGGAGGTCCTTCTGACTGCTCAAGGTGGCAAAGCTTGTTCTAAAGCAGAGAAACTTTCAGGAACATTTCAGAGAAAGTAGGAACAGTCTTGAGTGCTTGAAATGAAGGCAGCTGGACTTCATTTTGGTTCATGAAGCTGTTTCACCCTTCACCTGAGGGTCGCTGAGCCACCCGGTAATCATGTGACCTGTCTCATGAACTGAGGTGTGAATCCTTTGAGACACCGTCCCACCACACCATCATGGGAATTATTAAGGTCGCATGGGTCACAGTGCGAGTGGAGGCTGAATCACCTGGGAAGTAATGACCCACACCTTGATTCACATTTTGGCTCCTGACAACTTGTGATTACAGGGTGGCACAGCGACCCTCAGGACCACCTCCAAGGGAACAGCTCCCTGTGACTCTCCATCAGGTTCCTGGTGAGGTGAAATGTCCTCATGAACCAAAAAGAAGTCATTTCAAACACTCAACGCTACCGTGACCTGGATGAAGGAGAACCTGCACAGATGGAAAGTGGGAACATTTCTGGGGATGTGGGGATGTCAGTAGGGACATGGAGACATTTTTGGCACCGTTTTTTTTTTTTTTTTTTAGGAATGTGGAGATGTTTATAAAAAGCTGGGACATGTTGGGAAGGTGAGCACTGCAACTGACATGACTCACTGAATTTGGGTCGGAGCTCCACCCTCTCCTGCTCATCCATATTGTCCAGGATGGTGTATTTGGTTTTCTTCCTCACTTTGGTCTGTCTCCTCCTGAAAACAGTGGATATCAGTTTTCACAAACAAACACACCTGGGTTCATCTCAGGTTCTGCTCTGGGATCAGTTTATCACCTGCAGCTGTGTCCCCACCTCTTACAGCAGCAGATAAACGTCCAGCTGACCGACAGGATGAGGACGACGAGCACGAAGCTGGTCAGGATGACGTACAGGACCCTCCACTCTGTCAGGAGGAGCAGAGCCATCAGTGTTTGACAAATCAGAGCGAAGACTGATCGCCTGAAACAGAGTCGCACTGAACTGCTCTGGATTTTACACAGAAACAGCTAAAATATTAAAAGCATGCTACCTGTTATGCTCAAAGCCTGCTAATCTACAGAAGTAATTTGCCATAAATAGTTCTGCTGAGCACAGCAGAAAACTTCATTTTAAAGTTGGACGACTCTAAAACAAAAGTGTTTCTAATTATGGAGCCAAAGCAAGAGAAAACTTCACACTGCACTGAGTGGATCAGACACATCCATGTATACAAAAAAACATTTGCACAATGAGTCAGAAGAGTTGTATTTTTAATGATTTGTAGAAAACTGTCAGTTCAAAGCCTTCATGCTTATTTTGTTGCTTTTGTTTTTGAGCTCATGAATGTATGAAATCTGCAGTCTGTGTGTGATGTGTACAGGTATCCATCGATGCTGCTGTAAGTTCACTTCATTTGTACAAAGGGCAGATTTATAAGATTCTCTTCTTTGGTACATGTGTGGAAGTTATTATGAGTTTATACATTCTAACTGAAACTAGCTCAACTCAAACGTTTTCTGGGACTGTGGATTTCTCTGCAGTCTGCTGTAGGTACCTGGGCAGGCTGAGACCTTTCATCAGAGTGACTCACTTATATCAAATCTACACACTTAATGAGCACGTTAGAGAGTTGGGCCGACAGCTGCCCCTGAAAATTAAAAATCAGAAGTTACCACAGTTGCTCTCTCCATCACCGAAGTAACGACGAATCAGGTTCTCGGTCCAGAAGGGGTCACAGGCGCACTGCTTAGTGATTGGATCACACTGGCCACGCCCCGAACAGTGGAGCAGACACACTGAAGGGAAAAACCACCACATTAAATTCAGCCAAATACCCTAAAAGTGTTACACTACAAACAGAAACCAAAGATCCCGCCCTGCTCCTCTCTCAGTTTAGGTTACAGGTGACCTGGTCTCTGATTGAACTCACAGACGGTGTCCACTCGCAGGACTCTGAAGAGCAGGTACTCGTTCTTCTCTCTGAGCAGCTGGTTCCTCAGCAGACTGACCAAACGGGAGCTGGACAGAAGTCCCGAGGGGCCCTGGACAGAAAACCGCAACACCGTGCTGCGAGCAGAGAAAATATCACACGCTTAAGGACATTTAAAGTGAACCTCTTGAATAATCTAAACTTCAGACCACCTTCAGCATCAGTGACTCAGTGTAGGGATCGTTTAGTCCATGGTGCATGCTGGTACCTGATGTGCGAATGTCCCTGCAGTGCTCTAACTTGGATGTCGCTTTCAAGGACGTGGATCAGAGCAGCGAGCTGTCGGACCACAGTGTCCCTCTGAGCCACACTCACCTGAGACACCGACACCAGCATCTCCAGCTCCACCTGCTCCCCGCCACCGGGCTCTACAGACACAAAGGAGGAACACATCTTTGCATAACTGATGGCTGTCTCAGCAGAACCAAATCAGGATGTGCAGAGAGCTTTCAGCCTCACCTGGTCGCACCTCCACGGTGGCCATGGCAAAGCCCGAGCGTCCCTGGGCATCAGTTACCTTCAGCTGGAACAGGTAGGTGCCTTCAACCAGGTTGGCAAGATAGAGAGAGGGCTGAGTCTCAGAGGAGTACAGGACATCCTGGAACCAGCAGACAGTCAGAGGTTGGATTTGGAAAGTAGGTCAATTTAATAACATTTTATTTATATAGCTTCAAATCACAACTCATTGTCTCAAGGCGCTTTATATTGTAAGAGAAAGGCCCTACAACGACCCCCTATGAGCAAGCATTTGGCAACAATGGGAAGGAAAAACTCCCTTTTAACAGGAAGAAACCTCCAGCAGAGCCAGGCTCAGGGAGGGGCAGTCATCTGCTGTGACCGGTTGGGGTGAGGGGGGAGAGACAGGACAAAAGACCCACTGTGGAACAGAGTCAGAGATTAACCTTATAATACCAGCGATTGCCACTGAAGCATCCATTACCTGCCCTTACTAGCTGTGAACAGATGGTTAACACTGAGCGTATCACCGCTGAGGCGGCTGATCAAGGGAACTTAGAATTACTGTGATTACACGACCGTTGGTCATATCAGAAAAATTCAAACTGTTCCTGAAGGCTGAGAATTTGCACATCACACCCAGTATAGGATTATTACAGTAATTGTTGGTGAAAGTACGCGAATGGTGGTACTTTTGAAGTACATTGTGTAACAGACAACATGTTGGAAGTTACAGGGTTAATAACAACTAATGATAAAATGCTCAGTATTGTATAAACACAGTAAAAAAAGAAGTGAATGAAGAAGAAACACTCAGTGCATCATGGGAGCCCCCAGCAGCCTAGGCCTATTGCAGCGTAAGTAAGGGATGATCAGGGTCACCTGATCCAGCCCTGACTATAAGCTTGATCAAAAAGGAAAGTCTTAAGCCTAATCTTAAAAATAGAGAGGGTGTTTCATCTCCTGAATCCAAGCTGGATTCACAGAAGAGGGGCCTGAAAGCTGAAGGCTCTGCCTCCCATTCTACTCTTAAGTATCCTAGGAACCACAAGTAAGCCAGCAGTCTGAGAGCGAAGTGCTCTGTTGGGGTGATAGAGTAAAAAATACCAAGATTCCTCACAGTGTTAGTGTAAATAAAATTGGTCCTAGCACAGAACCCTGTGGAACTCCATAATTAACCTTAGTGTGTGAAGAAGACTCCCCATTTACATGAACAAATTGGAGT
>JASGAU010368159.1:0-12565 GCA_030220045.1 Australoheros facetus
TTTAGTCCAGGTCTGGGAGGAGATCCCTCAGGAGACCATCCGCCACCTCATTAGGAGCATGCCCAGGCATTGTAGGGAGGTCATACAGGCACGTGGAGGCCACACAAAATACTGGGCCTCATTTTGACTTGTTTTAAGGACATTACATCAAAGTTGGATCAGCCTGTAGTGTGTTTTTCCACTTTAATTTTGTGTGTGACTCTAAATCCAGGCCTCCATCGGTTAATGAATTTGATTTCCATTGATGATTTTTGTGATTTTGTTGTCAGCACATTCAACTTTGTACAATACAAAGTATTCAATGAGAATATTTCATTCATTCAGATCTAGGATGTGTTATTTGAGTGTTCCATTTATTTTTTTGAGCAGTGTATAATGTACCCTTCAGTGTCCTTTCAATAATGTGGATGAACAGTTCCTTAAATATTTTAGACAGCTCTCTAACTGCTTGCATCTTTTAAAAATCATCTATAAATAGCTTAGCGGACACATTACAGATTGAGGAAGCAAGAGTAGAAAGTACCATGCTGTTTTTGTTTTTGTTTGTTTTGTTTTTTGTTTTTTAGGTGTTGCTGTTTCGAAAACCTGTGCATGTCAATGCTCAGACTGTGGGCATGTTCATAAACCTTGGCAACACTTTACATGAAAATTAATAAAAAAAGAAAGTCCTTAGGAATAAACAGACCAATGTGTGGATTTAGATGCAAGTTATTATTTTGAGAAAGTTTTTAAAGATTCAAATGAAAATTAAGCTTAACGTCTGTGTATTGGTTCAAATTGAGTGTTGAATAAGAGCAGATCTGACTGGGTATAGTTCACCTACCCAGTGGGACTCAGAACATCGGTGTGTTACGTTGTCATGCAGCTAAAGCATGTCATTGGTATATAGCTTGAATAACAGTTTGTGCTTTAAGGTCAATTTTCCAGAGTGCTCTCTCTTTTAACCATTCATTTAGAATTTATTACTATGTGTTTTGGCCCTCTTGTCTATATCAAGAACAGCTCTTCAGTATGAGGCTCATAAAATGCTATTATGGTGCTAATGCTAAATTCAAACAGAAACCCATTTCCAAGCCCGGTGTGGTCAGTCAGCTCTCCTTCTCTAGCACACTTGCAGAGGGAAGCACTCAGTGTGATCTGAGAAGAAATGGTTGTTATCCATCCTCAAGAGGCGAGGTCTGATCTGTATACAGTTGGAGTGGCATGTCCTTTACTGCAGTGGAGGAGGATTTAATTGAGGAGATAAGGAGGAGGCTGGATGATTGGAACAGAAATGAGTACTACAAGTGGGATTCAATCACTTGAATAAATAGATACCCCTGTTTCTGGCAGAATGTGTGCCTTCTCAGTAAGTTGTGATATTGTGGGATATTTTAACTGAATATTTTTGCTGTGCAAAGGCACAGATGGCTTCCAGCCTCCCCAGGATTCCCAGGCCCAACTTTCTCTTTTTTCAACTAAATATCTTTCTACTGAAAGGCATCACAATAGTACACGTTTTCTGTCTGAGAGGTGTTTTGTGCGCTCAAGAAGGAAGGTAACTGAGAATATTTTTCCTTTAGCTATGTTTTTAGTTGAGGACTGTCCAGGAAACGGACTGCATTCTTGACAAGCATCGCAGTCTGAGTGGCTCCAAGGAATGCTTCTGTTTTTGTAAATGGGTCATTTGGGCTACATCTGAAGTAAAGTGCAGATATGTCTTTACACAAATATCAAGCTTATTTGGCTCCACTGCCTCCTGAGAACAACAAGTGTACTTCGCAAAAAGTGTAATATGTAAGTCAAGAATAGAGAGATCATTTAAAAGTACTGAGTTATTCCAAGGACAGGACAAGCCAGTTCACATGTGTGACGTTTTTACACTCACGGGGAGTGTCATTATGATGTTTGCTTGGTATCTGAAAGATGTCTGAACCATTGTAATCTTTTTCAGTCTCCATACAAATTAAAATGGACACACCCACCGTTCACATTAAAGAGCTCTCATGCCACAAGTCTGTGTACTATTGCAAACTCAAAAGACAGAGAGGAAGCCTCCTTTGGGGTTGGACAGAAATTCTAGTCAGTGGCATTAATACTATGATGTTCCATTGTGGAAAGTTACTGAGCTCTGTTTCTATTCTCTCACAGCCGTCATGGATGCTATGCTAGTGTTTCTATGGAATCCGCCCACTCGTTGTACATGTAGCCAGCCAGGCCACACTGAAAAGCAGCTGAAGTTTTTGCAACGTGGCTTTGACTGGCTGTTTATCAGACAAGAACTTTGACACCATCAGAGCAGGAAGTTAGCCCCTCGAGGGAGCCTGGCTCTGAGAAAGATGAAACAGAGGATGGAGCAGATGAAATATGCATGAAGACTGTAGTTATCTCAGCTACTGCTCCTGTATGACTGGTAAATCCAGGACAGAGCAGGTTTTGGGGAAATAATGGATGACTGTAACTGCTGTGATGTGGTACAGTTAAGTGCCTCAGTTATTCACTATTTACAGTATATTTCCATAGAGGAAACATTAAGAGAAGAATTAGTTTGTGGACAGATGCCTTCAGAGAATGGCTAACTTGAATTGTAGCAGTAAGGGGATTTTCCCTGATTGTTTATTGCTGTAATATGGAGGTGTGACATTTTGAAACTGAGACCAATGTTTTGATTTGCAGTTCTTCCTTTGCAATAGAACCCATTTGTAATGTACTGTTGAGCTCCTATTAGTTACTAGTAGAGGTGTGTGGTACCAACAGAGGGATCAACTCACATCTGAAGCCAATTTAAGGCATGCTAATTGTACATATTAACTGTGTGTCTGGATAGCTGTTTATTTGAATGGAAGATTATAGGTTGATATAGTGATTGGGAACTACCTTTGCTGACATGCATATGTAATCCCAGCAAACATTTCCATGTTTACTAGATGCTGGCTAACCATGTTTACTGACCTTGAAAAATAGTTGTAAAATTAAACCTCACCGTCTACTGGACATCTTTAACATCAGAACAATTCAAAGAATTCATTAAAAGTACAAAATTGTCGTGACATTCATGGCCATGGTGAGTGTTGTATATTATCTTTTTGTCAACTAGAAAAATATGAAACAAACACAACATCAACATGCCGAGGGGGAAGAAAAGTGTACCAGGAGGGCAACTTGAGCTCCTGAAGAACACTTTTTATCTTATTGAGCTAAATAATCAACCGCTGTGTTTGCATTGTGATGCTAACATTGGGCTTTAGAGAGGTGATGATGAAACCAAACACATTCATTTCCCCGTGCAACAAATGAGACAGAATATAGGTGAAGGTAAATGTAAATGGCTTACAAGTGTTTGTATTAAAAAAACAAAAAAAAGACAGGCCCTTTAGTGCCTGTGTATGTAGAAACAACATTGTGTACTGTAGGCTCACAACCATTTAGTGAGCAAATTAGCTGTCAATCAAACGTCCTTGGATTAAAATGAAAAACGATGTTAATTTGCATTAATATCACTGATATATCTTGCTTTGTAAAAGATGGTCTAACTGTATGTGGAAATAATGTCAACATTTATGCGACCAGTTTTCACTGAGGAGATAATAACCCTTTTAAAAAAAAAAAAAAAAAAAAAAAAGGAGATAATAACCCTAATTCAACCATGTTTGTTGGGATGATAAGTTAATTAACCATGCGCTTGGTGTTTATTCTAAAAGGTATGGTGGAGCCATGTAGAGAGTGAAGTAGAAATCCATCAGAGTAATGGAGTTTACATCTCTGATTTTTACATTTTATTATGAAAGGAGAGGAAAAGACTTTAGTTTGGTTTTTGTAGTTTTAGTTTTTTTTCGTATTTGCGTTTTTTGTGTTTGCATGTTGCACCATATGCACCATATACATTTAAAAACATGTAATTTCATTTTAGTGTGTACTCTGATTATCGCAGAAATTACAATAAAGAATTTGTACTTGAAAAGTTAATGTAAGTACACAGCTGAACAACAAATATTTTCAGTGTCTGAATATTATATAGGACATAAACATGGGGAACTGGGCTTTTGAATATGAGCAAATATTCAAAAAGTGATTCGTTTGGGAGCCCATGCTGTAGGCCGACCAGCCAAGCAACATATTGATCTGTGTTCAGATCAAAGGAAATCCTCAACACAGCACTTTCCTGACTAGCTGTACTTTCTCCCAGTTTTTTACTGAACTCAAAAAGTGCTGATTTAACAGTGGCTTTAATCTTTAGGCTATTTTATATTCGGATGCTTACAGGTAGTTTTCCCTGGGTTTTAGTGGAGTATCTGTGTGGTATAATGGTGTAAGGCTTGTGGGGGGTCTTGTTCTAGTTATGATTAAAAGGAACTTGACCCCATTAAAATGACAATTATCAATAGCCTCAAATATTTGCAGCACATTTCACATAAACTATTACTTCCTAGCTGTAGGTTAAGTCTCCTACATTCACAGCAGTACAGTTTGATGCTCTCACTCTGTTAATATTTGTACAGCTTTACTAGTTGTAGTGTGTTTAGCATCATGATTTTGCTCACGTTCAATTCTCACAAATTGCTCTGATTATGAAAACGTCACACTTCCTGTAGTATTTTGTGTAAAACTAGGCTGAAAATCCTCTAATACATCTTTTTTGCATCCTGTTGCATCCTACTTTCACATCCCTCTTCACTAAAGGGGGAACACAGGGGGAGAACAGAGACTGTCTCACAGCGTGGGATACAAGCTGATCCCACACTCTTCCTGTTTCACTTTAGCCCAGATAATGACTTTGCACGTGTTGCTTTCCTACGTCCAGGTGCTGCACAGATGCTTAAGAGCTGCCAACGTGGTCAGACATAATTAATCCATTCTTGCATGCGTGTGAGTTACAAGAATTTGCTGGACATTTATTGCCAACTCCCCTTTGATATTAAAGTGAAATAGCTTTTCATTATGGAGTGTTATATGCTTTAAAATAGCAACAGTAATCTGTTTACTGGCTGTAGTGCATATGGTCATTTGCTCAGCAGCTGATTTGGTAATGGGCTATCAGCAGCAGCAGCAGCAGTAATAAACAGATAATCTCTGTTTTCATTTACAAGAAGCTTATTTTCAGTGTTCTTTATACACTATGATTGGCATCCAGCTAGTTTCCAGTGATACACATCATTATAGCTATATTAGGTTTCACCCGTTGCTACGTCAGTAGTGACTAATAACTACTAATCTGCTAATGTCATTCATGAATCTTGGAGCTGGTGTGGTTGGGCTTTATTTAAATCTGACACTCAGATACAGTGTTACCAAAAAAGAGAGAATGGTAGAGTTTATCAGATGACAGGCTAACATTAAATCCCCCACTAAAATTATCTAAACTGTCTGCTGTTCAACGATACAGTATTATATACTTAGTGAAATCATACCTTAATCTTCTGAGAAATATCTATTTCAGAAGAACTGACAACATTTCCATCTGTAATCTGTTGATTTTGTTAGGCTGCTTTGTTATTTTCTGAGCTAGTTTCCACATCCTGAAGCTGGGATCCAGCCAAGTTCCTTTGGATGATTACTAATATTCTGATTTCATAGTCAGTCTAAATGACATTTTCTGAACAAAAATGCAATTTCACATTAAATGCTATTATGCGCTGCCTATGTAGGCTAATTTTGTTTTCAGTTTTAACTTTCACATGCCCAATGGTCATGGAAAAAGCTGTATTTTTAGACACATGAGGCTGAATCATTGAACATTTTGCATTTGTTTTTACATCCCATGTGACAGTGTTGTGTCTGTGTGGAGATTCTGACTCATTGCTTTTTCCTCTAGACAGACGGAGGAAAAAGGAAGAGAAGGAGAAGCATTTGGTGTTTACTGTATTACATGCATGCTTTTGGTTTGATTAGAGAAGTGTGCTATTCAGAGGTTTGCCTGCTTGGCCTCTTGTATTACATGATGACGGGAATCCCCTGAGAGACATCCCACCTATTGAGCAACCAACCACATGGTTTTATGTACCATCATTATTTATTAATGTTTGGCATGTTTCATACTCCAGGGGTCTGCGACTTCCTGCTTCCATATTTAACCTTTCTAGTGTTTGGTTTTAATCTTATGCAGACTGTATGGAAGCTTATTCTGGTTAGAAATTCATAGAAACTTCCTGATATGGAAGAAGGCTGTTTGGACGACTGAAAAATGGTCAGCATACTTAGACACAGGCCTCTAATTGTGGTGCATTGTGGAGGTGGTTATGAAGTCAGCAAAGTGCTTCCTTATTTTCTTGGTTCCTCCAAGTCCATGCTCCAAGCTGGACATCTTGGACTGCATTTTTGTTCACACAACAAAACCAAAATGATGAAAAGGACACTGCAAGTGCAACACTTGGTAAATATTATCAGTTGTAGATAAAAAGCAGCAGCTGATAACATGTATCCACTGCAGGAACTTTCCCCTGTGGGCATGAAACTTCTGTTTCCACTGTGGGGACTAATGTCTAAATTAAGTTCCAGTAATTTTTTTTAACCATTCAAGTGCTGGAAATTTAGCTGTGGGGCCACAAGAGGGTGCTGCACCAAAAGCCTCCTTGTGATTGCTTCAGTCTCTAGCAGACCGCTGCAGTCGCCCGTAGTTTGCATGGAAGTCACCAACTTGTTTACAAAATCTCACATGTACTCTCTGAGCTGTACTGAGCTTAACATACAAACTTAAAGTGCAATGCAAACCAAAAATGGAGAAGCTTTGCCTTCAAAGCAGCATAATTTTGTCTAATGTTAGTTTGCAGAACAATCCTTTTGATTAAGGCTAAAATGTTTCACTTAAACTCTGATAGCTCAATATTAAAGTTCGCACAGGTGTTCATGGTCCCCAGAGACTAAATCCACTGGCTTTCTTAACCCTGTAAAGCCTGATCCCGGAAATAAAATTCAATTACTTCAGGGAAAATTCTAGTTTTTTGAAAATGGAGTGTTTATTGAACTTTCTGATTAAAAATGTATAATGTAAAATTTATTATAGATTATATATTTATTATTATAATATGCAGTTTATTTAGGTTCAGATATGATACACTTGGTGTTAAAGGGTTAAGTAGAGTGAAGTTGTCTCTTTTTTTTTGTGTCAAATGTCAGGTTGCTTTTTTTAATCAACTGCTAGATAGATGGACAAAGTATATGTACATAGGTGATTTGAACCTCACAAAAAAAACCAAAAAACTGTGGTTTTGACTGAAATGTCTCAACTTATCTATGGCTTGCTGAAATTTGAATACTTTTTGCTGGCTTGTCACACCTGCCCTTTGGGTATTCATTTTATTATTTAGTATTCTGCATTCTTGTATGATTTGGAATAAAGAGTGACTTATTCTTTGTGTTGAAATGCTCTGTCCTGCAGCCATTCATAAAGGGTAGATGGTTAACACTTTACTTTGCTAGTTATCTCCACAAATGTGCTTCATAGCCATCTGACAAATACTAAAGTAACATGGTCCATTAACTATATGTTTGTTATCATAATATAGGATTTCAAGAGACCATCCTATGGTCATGGTTTAAGTAGCTAGATGCTACACAGACACATGCTACCACTGACAGTGAACACTTACAGAAACAATGCAGTGTTATGACACCAGACGTAGTGACAATGATAACATCAGTTATGTAGTCGAAAGCATGTTGTAGTCAAATGTATGTTAAATCACACTCAGGATCTGGGTGTGAAACTGCATGTTTTAAAAAAAGCATTCTCAACTGTTATTAAACTCTCTGAATGCCCCTTTTAAAATGCAATTTTTGTGGTGGCATAAGGGTGCGGTCATACCGAGTTCCTCAGTTTACCACTTGCCACAAACTGGAGCCTGTTCCAGCCCAGCCCAGAGAGCAGTACGCGCTCTGCCCACATGCTCCACGGCCTTGGCATGCTGTACATTGTAGAATTACATCAGTATGGGAGAGCATAAAATGCTGACCCCTTCACAAATGATCCGCCCTCATATTTTGGTGTGTTTCTGAGACAAAGATTGGCTCTGTCAGTGTCAGTGGCCTCTGTTGGTGCGCAAACAGCCTACAGATAATTTAGAAATAAAGTATGCACAACATTGGCATAAATCAATCATTATCTTTCAGAATCAATTTCCAGTGGTAAGTAAAAAAAGAGAACTTGTTATATAGTCTATAATTTAAGAATACAGTGGAAGGGTTGTTCTCTCTCATGCCACACACAGTTTCAGGTTAAATCAAACTCAACAATGTACAGGAATCTGTGAGATAACAATAATAATTTTTATTAAGGGGGCCCCCTTAATAAAAATTATTATTGTTATTCACAAAGTGCCACACATGTCATATGTTGAAGATCTTTTCCACCTTATGGTCCATGTGTTCCTCACATGTAAGGAAAAGTCTGGAAAAACTGAGTGGAGAAAAACCTGCCCATGGCTGAGACTGTTGCTTTCTTTGCTTTTGTATGAGAGTGAAAGAGGCAACAGCACACACAGCACAGCAGTTGGCAGCTTCAGTACTTCCTCATCCTGACTGCTGTATGGAGGCAGAAAGCTGTTGTTCCTGGCCCTTCATTTTCACTCTCAGATTCTGTAAAGCTCAGCAAAGGACAAATACTTTTGTCATTTGTGCTGCAGGGTACTCAGGCAGAGGGTAGGACAGTATCCAAACACGTGAGTGAACTGCAATGTTTGTTTTAAACTTGAGCATTTTCTCTGTCACCAATCTGCCATCACTATCTCATTACTCTGTTCTTTTACAGCTTCCTATGGATAGTGGCTTTTACTTTAGATTGAATGTTAACTGGTGTCTGTTAGATTAAAATAGAATAGCTTGAACTCACTGAAGTCAGTAAATTCACCAGGTTTTCCACATTTCTGTCAACTACAGTGCATTTCTGAAGGGGGTTGTAGGCTTGGCTAAATTTGCAATCTACGATCTTTTGGAAGAGAGTTTTAAAATGGTGGCTAACTAGAGGGTACAATATGTTATCCTTATGGTATATTACATTAAGGTTTATTTAGCTCAAATCTTGTTGCTAACTACGGAGCCAAACAGGAACAAAGCTAAGAGGATGTGATGATTCAGAATGACATTTAACCTAGTAACTTATTTTATATATATATTTTTTTATCTAGCCATTGTAGTTTGAAACATTTCATATGCTTATTGGTTGAATCATTCACACTGCTGCTTTTGCGTCTCTGTGAAGCAGACTTGTCAGTGCCCTTGGTCTGGTGGTAATGGTATACTTTAGTTTAACATAGCTGCAAAGCTTTGGCTTGTTCTGCCTTAAGGTGTTTGAATCTCTCTATTATTCTCTATGGATGGAATAAAATAACTATCAATGGTATTCAGTCACACCTGAATGCACTCTGTCCAACTGAGTCTTACCACAAAAAGACAGCAAATTTTGCAGCCACTCCTTTGTAGGACTGCAGTTTCCCCCTATGATAACTGCTTTCATTTTTCTTTAAGGGCTGCATAAAATGAATTGACAAGATGTTCATTCTTATGCACAGAATGATGGGTGGTTATAGTTCACTTCCATCTGTCTTATATTCTACATGCACACTAAATATTTGAAGTGGAGGTTGCTTTGCTTGTCCTGCACTGTACCAGAGTCTGTATTTAAGGTCAGAGAATGGCCAGGACTGGTTAGCTTGTATTTGTCTCTGTGATATGAGACTATTTGTGGTTGTGGCAAGCTGAGCTGGCAAGGTTACATATTTGCACAATGAATTTCTTGGATCCAGGGTGGTATTTAAACAGTAGTAAACTACATTAATGTGGTAAATTTATATGGAGTGGTTTCATTACGATTAAACCAATAGGTTAAGGGATATGGAGGCAGGAAATTGGCTGTCAAACCTCAACTTAAGATGGGTTTGGTTGCATTTGTTGACCTTTCATATATCTGTTTGGTCTGATTTAGTGAGCTGTTTACATTGTGTGTCAGTGCTGATCTTGGTTATGTAATGAAAGCACATTGTCCCCCATCCTGGAGTTGTATCAGATCAGAGATCGTTTTATCTAAGCCCAAACTGATGACTGCTGTCAGTTGCTCTTGACTCCATGTGCTTTCCCCTTATCTCCTTTTAGCAGCATAGTGCAGCAGCAACCGTCAGAAATTTGAGAAACTCCTCCTCCTCTCTGTCTCATATTCAGCCTTTATGCCATCTTGCCAATTTTGGAAGCAATATAATTAAGGCAGATGACAACCTATTACTTTCTGCTGTGGTGACTGCAAATTATATTTCCCTTTCTAAAATGGTTGGGTTTTTTTGTATTTTTCTTTTACACCAAATTCCATATTTAGCTTTTACCAGTCGTCTATAAGTCATAATGTCATCATCTAACATATGTGTTTTATCAGACTCTGCAAGCTGCAGTGTAATAAAACCACTAAATGACTGTCATCTTTCTTAGCTAATGTGCTGTTTACTCCCTGTCTCAGCTTTTAGTCAGTTCAAGTTTAAAACACAACCCTTCTGTCTGTCTCACAAAGACTTTTAGGTTTCATAACTGGGTCGTTGTAAAATAAGTGGAACAGGGTTCTGGCTCCTGAGAATCAAGTCTCTGCAGAGGAATATGGAGAGGTCAGAATTGAGTTCTGCAGTGGCCAAGGGAGGTGGAGACAAAGTGTATCAGCCTTTTACAATTTACAGACTTGTACTTTCAAATGTTACATTATTGTTTTACAGTTGCCTGATTTTAATTATTATTTCAAAATGTTTGCCTACTGCTTACTTCCCTTAAATTAAAAAAACAAACAAACCCCAATACATCTGAGATTGAAACATCCTCAAATTTATCTCACTTCCTCATTTAGCCTACAAAGAATTCAGGGCTGGTTGAGAAACAGGCACAACTTGTGCTTTGCAGTGAGTCGTGCCATAGCTGTGTAATCTGTATCTGAGGGGAGGTGAAACATCACAGTTGAAGTGTTATGCTACCAGGCCAGGCAGGAGGTAGTCATGGGATATTGCCTAGAGAGGCCTTAAGTATCATATGATGGACCAACAGGAAAACACATGCTCTCATACAGGCAATAAAGAAATTGATAAAATCATGATGCTGGTTACTGCAGCATCATTTATCCTGCTCTAAGCTGATACACATGCAGCATTTAAGTCACTGCAGTATAAAACACATATAAATAGTTGCTATTGGAGTCGGGAGGAAGCTGCCCTTCCTGACAGGCCTGTCATGGGTGTACATGCTGACAGAGACTAGAGGGTATCCTCATTAAGAGTCCTCTGCTTCTCAGAGGATCAGGTTACCACAGTCCTGATCAATAAGTCAGCCTGCCCAATGGGAGCTACAGAACCTTTTACCAGTACGCTTTCTCTGTGCACTCCAGATGAGTGGATTACCCACATCAAATGCACACCTTTAACAGTCACTCTGACCACATCCTGTCCTATTATTGTGCTACTTTTTAAAAGGAGCCTGTTGTGTTGCAGCTCTATATTTTTATTCCAGGACTTTGCTCAAGTAGTTGTGTATTATTCAGAGTTTATTAACTTATACTGATACAGCCACTCCTTTCACCAGCTGTCGGAAACTAGCTGTTTTAGCTCCTCCCCCTTTAGGACCACTTTCCACTTGAGCTTACTTTTTATATACCCATCAAAAGGCGGGACATATTATGTGAACACCCATGCCAGGTTGGTGTCCGGGTAGCGTCCATTGAAGTGTCCTCTCAATACCTATTCGGCCTACATTTACCAAATTTCATGGTTAGATAGCTTATGACCAAAGCAAGGTTGGAATTGTATATGGGGTCACTGGGGTCAAGGTCACTGTTGCTTAAAATAGAAAAATGGTGTCCACTCAATAATTGGGTGACAATGAACATGGTTAATATGGTGTGACGGGCGTATTTTGCCCCACTAGGCAGTGCTCTTGTTTCTGATTGCTGTGTCTCTGAGATGACCATATTAAGGATATTCTCTCTCTCTATAATGACATAATGATCCAAGAATAGAAAAAAAGTGTCTCAAATGGTGTTTAAAGCAGTCTGATGCCTGAGCTTTTGACTCTCAGGAATTACTTGTATGTATGGTGATCTCATTTGAAACTATGGCCATGTTTGCCATGAGCATCCACAATCAGTACACTACTTTACTTTATTACATTTTTAGAGCACTTTAAACACAGGAACTGTTACAAAGTGCTGTACAATCAGTACACTTACACATTCACATAAAACACAAAACACATAGCAATAAGAACAAGCTAAAAGCAACAGTCTTAACTCGGGGTAAAAGCCAAACGGTAAAAATGGGTCTTAAGAAGAGTCTTAAAAGTAGATAATAAAGGAGCACTCCTAATATATGGTGGAAGGTCATTCCACAGTTTAGGAGCAGCAATACTGAAGGCTCTATCGCCTCTGAGTTGAAGTTTTGACCTAGGTACTCTCAGGAGTAAATGGCCAGCTGACCTGAGCGAACGAGTCGGAGTATATGGGTCAAGTAGCTTAGAGAGATAAAAAGGAGCAGAGCCATGTACAGTGGTGTGAAAAAGTGTTTGCCCCCTTCCTCATTTCCTGTTTTTTTGCATGTTTGTCACACTTACGTGTTTCGGAACATCAAACCAATTT
>JASGAU010368161.1:0-10900 GCA_030220045.1 Australoheros facetus
GGGCCTCCTCCCGGTGGGACATGCCCGGAACACCTCACCCAAGAGGCGGCCAGGAGGCATCCTAATCAGATGCCCGAGCCACCTCAACTGGCTCCTTTCTTTTTCTTGTCTTTTCAAATTAATGTCTAACAGTCTTGAGGTCTGTACTTTTGTTGCACAGAAAGATCATCATTTCAAATAGCACCATAAATAAACAGCAATATTATGACTCCTCTCTTGTGCTGTGTACAAACATTTTCATTAACAGAACTACATTAACAGATTTCATTAACAGAAGAAATTTCTCACCTAATAATTAATACTTGTTTAATTTTTCTGCACAGTATCTTAGGTGTTCCTAGCACTAGCACTGTGGTCTTCTGGAAAAAGAGCTCAGATGTCTTTCCTGGAATCTGCGGGAGCCATTCTCCCAGTTTGGGGATCATTGCCCCGAGTGTTCCAATTACCATGGGGACCACTGTTACCTTGACCTTCCACATTCTCGTATTTCTTCTCTGAGCCCTTGGTATTTCTCGAGCTTCTCATGTTCCTTCGTGTTGTTTGATATTGCTATATCTATCACTACGGCTTTCTTCCTCTGTATGTTCACCACTACTATGTCCGGTTGGTCAGCCATCACCAGTTTGTCTGTCTGAAACTGAAAGTCCCACAGGATCTTAGCTCAGTCATTCTCAACCACCCGTGGGGGGGCACATTTCATTTTTACCTTGGAACTTCTAGGCCATACACAGCACAGATGTTTCCGTATACTATGTCAGCCACTTGGTTATGGCGTTCCATGTATGCCCTGCCTGCTAGCCAGTGTTAATTTCGTTGAGGAAATATTTTCGTCATAGTTTTCTTCAACGACCCTTTTTTTCATGACGATAACGAGATGATAACTAAATAAAAACTACCTAAAAGGATAAAAACAATAACGAAATTAATTTACACTTTCGTCAACGAATGAAAACAAGACGAAAATGCTTGGCAGGGATAAAATCCAATCAGAACTTATTTAATTTTGTGACAGGGCAGGACAAGTTAGGAAAACATCCAATCAAACACACAGTTGCGCAAATTTGTTACAAACCCGGGAAGAACAAACTAGCCTGTGAGTTTTTTTTACTTCCGAGACAACTAAGTTATGTAAACAATGTCAGCAGGGAGAAAGAGAAGAGCTGATGTATGGACACATTTGTCCTTTGACGTTGTGACAAACAAAATGATGTGTAAACCATGTGGGGCAACTATCTCGGGTAAAAACACGACAAATCTTACACAACTTTTGCAAACCATCTCCATGCAAAGGTAAGCATTTTAATGTCATGCAGGCTAAAGTGTTTTTCCCAGTTTAGCGTTTGTGTTTAGAGAAAATCTCCACATCGCGATGGATTAGCCTTTCCTAATCTTAGTCCTCAACACTGCCCTGTACCTTTCAGAGCATGTCCTGCTGTAAAACGCTCATATTATCTCAGTAAGGTGGTGTTAATGATGTGTGTGGGAAGCAGGGTAAAACTCTAATGTTAATATTATTAATAATATTCCATAACTTTTAATAAATATTTAATTTTATGTAAGTGTGTATAATGACTTATTCAAGGGAACTGAAGAAAAAGCATTTACATTTTACACTCTTTATATTTTAGTCGACTAAATCTACAGTCGATTTAGTCGACTATATTCTTACGATAATTCCGTCGACTAAAACTAGACTAAAACTAAAACTATTCAGATGACTAAATTATAACTAAAACTAAATTACATTTTCGTCAAAAGACTATGACTAAAATTACATCAAAATTTGCCGTCAAAATTAACACTGCTGCTAGCATCCTGCACCGTGCTGTTGTGTGCTGGACTGTCTCATCTCTGCACAGCCTGCACCTGGGGTCTTGCCTTGTGTGGTAGACCCCAGCCTCTATCGATCTTGTGCTTAGAGCTTGTTCCTGTGCTGCCATGACTAGCGCCTCTGTGCTGTTCTTCAGTCCAGCCACTGTTAGGATTTTTCCGATATCAGCCACTTCTGTCGGTGGTACATGACTTGCAGTGGCCTGTCCTTCTGTGATGGTTCTTGTTCTTTCTCCTTTCTTTCTTTCTTTCTGCTGCCTGAGGTTGTCAAGGTCCCCGGAGCTCTCCCTGGCTGGCCACCAGTTTCCTTTTGTTTTTTCTTTGTTGTCCTGCTCCACTCCCCATTCTGTGTTGGTGTTTTTGGGGGCATGTTTTGTTTACATGCGGCTGCAGAAGGTGTCCTCCCTGTGGCTGGCTTTTCACCTGTGGGAGATCATCTAATCGGTGCACCTGCCGCAGATGAAGGCTCGTCAGGGATGGACTATTTACTACAGGATAAGCTCCTCAGTCACCACCAGATTGTTGTATCTACAAGGTGCAGTACTCAGGCTCTAGCTCTGTGATTTAAACTCAGTTCAGATTCCCTGCTCTAATCCTTGTTTCCATGCAGACTCAGTCCATTCCAGTAGATGTCTGAGTAAATGACGTTTTAGCATATATGTGTGTGTGTGTGTGTGCACCCACGGATCCTCCGACCCAGTACCAGAGGAGACCCAGGAGGGAAACCGTCTGTGCTTTCTCCCAATTCGCATCTGCCCCTTAATTATGTTCTTCTGGATTCTGTGTTCCACAAGTGAGTCCTTCCTCTGTCCAGTTCATGACAGAGGTATCTGACAACTGGCAGGGCGTAGGTGTTGATTGCCTGGATCTTGTTCTTCCCATTCAGCTGACTCTTCAGGACTTGGCTTACTCTCTACAGGTACATGGCAGTTGCAGCTTTCCTAGTGGCTTGTTCATGGTTTCCATTTGCCTGTGGGATTCCAAGGTACTTGTAGTTGTGCTCAATGTCCGCAATATTGCCTTCTGGTAGTGCATTCCCATCAGTTCTGGCTACCTTTGTGCTTACTATCCAACTACACTTCTCCAGTCCAAATGGCATTATGATGTCACTGCTGTAGATCCTAGTGGTATGGATCAGAGAATCAATGTCTCATTCACTCCTGGCATACACAGCTTGATATCATCCATGTAGAGGAGATGGATGATGTTTGCTCCATTTCACTGTCAGTATCCGTAGCCAGTCTTGTTAATGATCTGGCTGACAGGGTTCAGGCCTATGTAGAACAACATCTGGGACAGAGCATTAACTTGGTAAATCCAGCACTTGATGGCGACTTGCGCAGTTGGCTTAAAGTTGGCCTCTAGTGTGGTTCTCTACATCCCCACTGAATTACTGACGAAATCTCTTAGGGTCCTATTGATCTTGCACAGCCCTAGGCATTTCAGGATCCATGTATGAGCCATCAAGTCATAGGCTTTCTTGTAATAAATCCAGGCAGTGGTCAGTCTGGTCTTAAAGTCTCAAGTGACTGCTTTATCTACCAGTAGCTGGTGTTTTGCTACTCTGGTGTTACTGCCAATTCCTTTCTGGGCCCCACTCATGATTTGAACCATGTGCCTGCTCAGCTTAGCTGCTATGATGCCTGACAGGAGTTTCCATGTTGTGCTAGCCAGGTTATTGGCCAGTAGTTGGATGGGACTGGTCCCTTCTGGGGATCCTTGGGGATCACTGTCTGGCCTTCGCTCAGTCATTCCGGGTGTGTCTTAGCCTTTAGCAGCTGGTTCATTTGTGCTGATCCACTACCAACTGAGCATTGTTGTTGTGTGTTTCATTGTTCTACCATATGTTCTTCCAGTATTGTTCTGTCTCCAGCCTTGGTGGGGAGCCTGTTCTCATATTGTTCCCCTGCCAGAGAGTATACCTTAGATGGTTCAGTGGAGAACATCTGGTTTATTCTCCTGTCTTCTATCTCTCTGATATACTTCTTCAAGTGGTTAGCTTAAAGCTAAGGCCTCAGACTGTTGTACGTCTTGGGCGCCCCTTTCTTCAACACACCTTTCTGCAGCTCTGACAGCTGGCTGACTTCAGTCAGTGCTGCCTTGATCTGGTCTTCTTTTTCATGGAGGATATTGCTCCTTGTGGCTTTTCATCTTATAGCCAAGCATCTCAAGGATCACTTTTGTCGTGGTATACATCCGCTGGTTGGTTTCAGTGATGATTGAAGTAGTGCTGCATTCGCATTTTCTAGTAGACTTTCAGAGGGTACTCACATAGTCTTGGTAATCAGTCACGGGGAGTCCAGGTTTCCAGCTTAGCCATGATCTTATCTTTCAGGTGAGGTGGTCTGAAATTCAATGTACCAGTTGTTCTTGGGGTTTGGTATCCAGTCTCTGAGTCTGGGGATTTGTGTTGCACCTCTTCAATCTCTATTTGCAATAGCAGTTGCTTCTTGCGGGTACTGAAACACTGAGCTTGATGTCAGTCTGGATTTTGGGTGTCGAAGAATCTATCCTCTTCATGTAACCCCTTTCATTGGGATTACATGTTCAGTAGCGTTCCAACAGTTTCCAATTCTCATCTCGTGTCCACTTGTGCTGTATTCCTGTTCCAGGAGCCCACTTATCCTCAGTATTCCCTGGTTCCTCAACACCTGCCATGGACCTTGTTAATCTGAGCAACGTCCAGTATGGCTTCAGTTATATCTGTCTCACTCATATTAGACTTGGGTAGCATGGGGGTCTAGACTGGGGACCCTTACTGGATGCATGCCCTAGTCAGGATTCAAATCACCATCATATTGTTCTAAAGATGGTAATGTTACCACACACACATGCGTGAAACACAACATGTGACATAAACATAAAATGCTGGGATTTTTTCCCTCCTGGGTCCTAGTTTTTGCTGTGGTCAATTTTTTTTTAAATGTACAAACACATTTCTCCCTCTTGTTTATTAATATCTTTGTACAAACTTGGGGAGAAGTAGCCAGAAAGGCAGGAAAGGAATGGTGTTTCTGGGGAGATGTGCTTCAGGTTCAATTGTAAAACTTCAAAAATAACTAACAATATTAGACCTAATAAAAATATCAGGCCAAGATTAACATAGTTATGGCATTTTTCTATAATGATGTCAGGGCTGCAGCTCCATCTAGTGGCAGATGGCTGCATAACATTTAGGACAAACATTTACCAGCACTGGGTATCAATTAAAAACTTAACAATTAGGCTAACCCACTAGTACGTATGGTACCAACTAGTGACATTATCAACGATTAGTCGACTAGTTGTGCACATCCCTTATAATCCCTACCAGCATTAATATTAATGCTGGTAGTTGAGGTTGCTCATCTGTTTCAGGCATGTCCTGCCAGGACCATGACAGACCTAGGAGAACTTGAACAGACTCTGTCTATTGACAGCCCTGGGAATGCAAAGCTGCAGAACGTAGTGCAAAGATACTGATACTTGATATCACTGATACTGATGATTTAAAAATCTGATAGATTGGCCAATATTGTTTTCTTCCAGACATACATTGATTGGAAAACATATAGAAGAGAAACAGCTCCAAACTGGCCAGGATTTTTTTTTTCTGTCTCTAGTGTCTTGGAACAAAATGTATGCAAACAATAAAAATAAAAGTAGTAGTAGTCTGTCTGACTGGCAACCTATCAAGGGTGTACTACCTATGTCAGCTAGAATAGGTGTCAGACCTCCATGATCCACAGCTGTTTTAGCTATCAAGAAAATGGATGTATGTACTGACGAAAGGTACCAAAAAACTATCAATTGGGGTGGCATTATTCTTAATTTTCTTATCATTATGACCACAACTAAACAGTATCATGGTGACAGTGTTACTTTCATTTTAGTCTAAGTAACAGTCTTCAGACAGCCTAGACTGCATCTTGCAGAATATGTTTGGAAGCTAATTTTGAGGTTGATCAGAATGAAAATGTTGCATCAGTTTGTCGCTTATTGCCTAATTATCAGATTGATCTTCTCTCTTGTCACTCTCCTCTTTTCCAGTAATCAGGAGGCTTGTGGGATGCAGGCAGGCTCACAGCTTGAGGATGACATCACCATGGCAATGCTCTTCTGACAGTCTGAAAGGAATGCTGCTCTGGGATAGGCTGATGCTCACCACCGCCCACCATCTCCACACATGTGCAGTCCCATCAAATGGACCAGTTAGCGAATTAGACACACGGGTTCATTTGTGGTACAGACCAGAGACACAGGAGCTGAATGTAGAATGCATCTGGGTTCCTCTATGCTCATCTTCTTCACACAGTTGGTGAGGATAGAAAATAAAGGCAGGGGAAG
The DNA here is from genome assembly GCA_030220045.1 of Australoheros facetus. Classification (NCBI taxonomy): domain Eukaryota; kingdom Metazoa; phylum Chordata; class Actinopteri; order Cichliformes; family Cichlidae; genus Australoheros; species Australoheros facetus. The sequence goes on from JASGAU010368161.1 coordinate 6,157, forward strand.
CATAGGTATTTGTGTACACTTTGGAGGGTGATATGTTAATGGATGAGAGGACTAGGCAATGAGTGAAGGAGGAGGGAGGGAGAGATAGAGGGGCAGTGAGAATGAAGGAAGGTAATAAAACAAAGGAAGAGCTTGAACCACTGTTAATATAGTAACACAATTTTGTAACAGCAGCATTGTTTTCCAGGTTTATTTGTGACTAGTTCAGTACCTGTTAAAACCTGTCTGTTCAGCTTATTGTAGTTCACAAATGTCTGAGTTTGTGTTGCTCACATCATAAACATACAAACCTATCCACTGCAGTAGCAGATCACTATTTTGATGCATACTTCTTTAAAGAGATGCACTGACAACTATAATAATCCACTTTATACACAAGAAAAAAAAATCAAGAGAAGACAGTATTTAGATTTTTTAAAAATTTAAATAAATGCTGGATTAATTCTGAGCATGTCTGCTGCCTTTCAAATATATTACAATTAACTGAGACTAAACTAACAAATTTGTGAAAATAACCCTGGTTCTCTGATTAGCGTGCGTGAATGTCTCTTTATGGGAATGCTTCCAGTGTGATCTTATCAGAAGCTCAAATACCATTATGTCAGCCACTATAGCCTGGCTCAATCACACTGTTGTCAGGAGGGGATAGGGCTCACAAAGCATCAGGTGTCATTTAAAACAAGGTCACCTCTTCCTCACTCGAAGGGTGCAAGAAGGGTGGTCTGGTGAGACACACATTCTAATCAGAGAACAGGGGTTATATCTATAACCTTAAGTTCTTTCATAGGATTTGCTTTATATCTCACTATGACTCCCAGACTGCCAAACATGCCTGTTAAGAAATCAACCATCCCCATAACCTTCACAGGGGTGGACCTTCCACCAGGGAAGAACCTGCACTGAGGACTGAATGAAACAGATTAGATATTGTAACATCTAACTTTTGCTGCTTTTGGATACTTTTGGATACCTTTTGGACGAAATAATGTGCCTGCAGGTCAGCAGGCAGTTGAAGACCCCTGCTAGTATAAGCCAGGACAAAAGCACCTACTATCCAATGGGAAAAACATTGATTAGACACAGGCTTTCCCATATGTGGTTTAGCCTAGGACACAAATAACTGGTCACACTGTCTAAAACCCTGAGTTCTGTCAATGTAAATCTGCAGGGCATGGACTGGACACAAGGTATACGACCACTGTTGCTCCTCCGAGGTAAAAGACGCAAGATAAAAAACAAGCAGGTCTATAGGGGAAAATGTGCCCATAACCTTTGGGATAAAGACAGGGTCAAGCCACATACTGACCTTTGGATTATTTGGGGAAAACTGAATGCATATCTGATGTATTGAGAGAGCATGGTTCTCCCCTACAAGCTTAGCCAATGCTAAAGCAATCAATAAGGCTGTTTTTAAGGACAGGTTCAAACAGGGAACAGGAGAGGGCAGTTAATACTGTGGGAAGGTTGCACAAAGGGACCCGCGGGCTAGATGTGGGTAATTTACAGTGCACACCCTTTATGACATGGCATATCAGGGGGTATTGGCCTAGAGCTTCCCCCTTCTTTCCCAGACTGAAATAGCTGTCAAATACATGTTGATGATTGAGAAGACTTTATCATTTTCAATCAGGATGTGAAGAAATTCTAGAATCACTACCGCAAAGCAGGAAAATGGAATGTCCTGTGTTTCTAAGCACCAGTTTTCAAACACATGCCACTTGCTCTAGCACACTGATTGGTGTCAATAATACTATGAAGGAGCCCAGCTGTGCTGAAGCTGAACCACTCACAAGCCAGGCCTATAAAGCTAATATCTCTGGGTGGAGTTAGAATATTTACCCCTGTGCCTGACACAGGAGGTCTCTGCTTAGTGGCAATGGCTATGAAGTTAGGGGAATGAGGGCCAATCCAATCCAATTCAAATAGCGACAAATCACAACAAACAGTCACCTCAAGGTGCTTTATTATATATTATAAGGTAAAGACCCTACAATAATTACAGAGAAAGCCCAACAGTCAAAACAATCCCCTGTAGGCAAGCACTTGGCAAAAGTGGGAAGGAAAAACTCCCTTTTAACAGGAATAAACCTCAGGCAGAACCAGGCTCAGGGAGGGGCAGTCATCTGCCGCAACCCGTTGGGGCTGAGGGCAGAGAGACAGGACAAAAGACACAATGTCACTGAGGGAAATGCATAAAGGAGGGTCCTTGGCCATGAGCTAGCACTTTCACTGCCAGTGGGGCTCTCTGATGGCATAGGGACAAAAATAGGGAGCAGTGAGCATTCTCCACTGAAGAATAAATGTCCAAGGCCATCTGACCAAACCGCAGCCAGATCTGCTTCAGTACCTTAGGATGACATCTCCTGTCTGCGTACTGTGGGCTGCCCTGGATAAAAAATCTGCCCCAAAGTTCAAAATTCCTGGTACATGAGTCACTCTCAATGACTGCAGGTAAATGCTGCTCCAGAGTATCAATCTGTATGCCAGTGTATGTAACCTAGGTGACCTCAGTCTCGCTGGTCTGTTGATGTACACCAGAACTGTAGAACTGTCTGACCTCACCAACACAGGATGACCTCTAAGCCAAGGGAGGAAATGTTTTCATGACAGATGAACTGCCAGCATTTCCATACAGTTCATGAGTATAGAGCGCATGTGGGGAACCCATCTCGTATATACTGCTCTCCTCTTGTGAGTGCCACCCCAGCCCACAAAGAAGGCTTCTTTGGAGACTACGTTCCTTGCTGAAACCATCACCATGGTAACATACTGAGTCAGGAAACCTGATTTCTTCCACTGGCTAACAGCAAGTGAGCAGTCTACACAGACACTGCCCAACAGCACTGAAACCCTCTCCCATACAGGTGTCCCAGGAATATCACCACTACAGAGGAAGCCATCAGGCCCACTAACCCCTGGCACTGTTTTAGGGTAACGGCATTGCCTCTTGAAAAATGACACTAGGGTTGACTACTGGATCACCAGTCTCTCTGGGGACATAAAAGCTTTAAACAGGAGGGAGTGGAGACTGAATACCTCAAGTAGAAACTGCTGTGGGCTTTCTTGAGAGGAACAACTCCTATAGCCCTTTTGTTTCTCACAGTGGAAATTTCCTCCAAGAGAAAATTGGAAAAGAATGAGAGTGAACAATTTCTTTGAATTGTAATGGAGTGACATTTGAATAGTAGTCTGTAGCCCTTTCTATTGTCTTTAGCACCCCTGCTGACTGAGTGCAAATAGCCCAGTTTTCTATGTGGAGAAACAGTGGACTCTGTGGCTACTCTGTCAAAAATGGTGTGTTGTCCCCCTCTTGTGGTTGAGATCTGCAACATACACCATGCCTGTGTCCAGTTGCCACCACCACATGAGATGGAGGTGGCTAGACTGTATTGTCAAAGGCGTGGGAACGGAGTCTCACAGGCTGTGTTATGGCAGACAATATTGATTTGTTTTTCAGCATGTTTATGTTTTTTTGCATGTTTTGTACAATACTCAACAGTGCCCTCGGCAACCTGCCTGGATGCTTGTTTCAGGACATTTGTAATACAGAATGCATGACATTAGTGCTGTGAAACAATCCTGACCCTTTTTCTGTCTGGCAGGTCCAGGAACAGGAACGCCAACCAGGGTTCCGCACTCTGTGCCAAAAATTAAACTCGTTCTGGAACGGAGCTGGGTGGGGACAGAACAGCCTGTGAAGGAGGCAAGCTGGGCTTGTCCACACCTGAAGGAGAGGCTGTCATGCCAGCCGCTTCTTCTTCCTCCCAGTCACGGCAGCAGGGGGAAAGAAGGAGATCTGCTTTAGGTCTGGCTCGAGGAGATTGCTTCCTGGTCCGTAGATTCTTGAGACCACCTACAGCCTGTGCCTTAGGAATGTTGGGGATCCAAACTTTGGGGGTCAGGTAAGACACCACCTGGTGTGGTGCTGCTGGAGTGGGATGTTGGGCCCTCCTCCGCAGGCAGAGTTTCAGTGACTTATCATCTCTTTTTCTACTCACATCTATTCTGCATGGATGTGGTGCTGCACCAAAGAGACCTTGAGACAACAGGGATGTCGAGGAGCTTCTCCTTTTCCTTAGTCGTCGGGTTGGCAAGCCTGAGCCAGAGTGCCCTCTCCTGGGCTCTCCCAGTAGCCTATATTGCCACTTTGTAGAGAAGGACTACATGGTCAGTTATAGATTTCAGTTATAGATTTCACAGATTTCTTCCCTCAAGGTGGTGTCTGGTTTAGCTATCATGTCCTCGTCTAGCTCAGCTTGGTAAAGCCATTAGATAAAAGAGATGTCAAGGCATCTTGCTGACAGAGCCGCTGCCTTGTAGCCCTAATCAGTGAAGCTGGACTGAGAAGTCTTTGGGTGAAGGTGGCTCACTACCAAACACTCCACCTGTGGCATTTGGCAGAGGCTAAGGGACTCCATCACCTCACAGTCCAACAGGGAGCTTCCCATGATGGGGTGCTTCTCACTATATGGTTTACTGTTTGGTTAGGCAACACATGCTTACCTGTTATTTTTCACCTTCAGCAATCTCTTACTGTCAGAAAAAGGTTTTACAACCTCAGTTTGCCCAGCAGGATGGGGGATATCGAGCCAAGCAGCTGTGTGTTTGCAGATGTCCTGCATGTTGAGATCCAGAGGTTACCGCAGTGTAAGTGTATCAGCCTTATGCGTGGTTTGCAGCTCAGCTGATACTACAGAGGGAGTTGGAATCCTCCTCCTTGTTATCAGACAACAGGAGCTCAAAG